>JBAIAA010000712.1:0-296709 GCA_037893245.1 Crossaster papposus
TTATCGTCCGTTTAATACCGGCCACGTGACGGGCTCTCAACCAATAGGAATGCCTAAACTGTCCCAGGTATTTATGAATGGTTTATTATGCACCTAAATAATATCATCTAGATAGGGTCTTATATAAAAAAAGGTTTAAAACTCGTGTATACGAAAAAAATAGGGACTGTGTACAATTAACTAGGGACTGTATCCATTTGTATTGGTTAATTAGGCACCTAAATAATATCATCTAGATGGGGTTTTATAGAAAAAGGTATACACGCCGTGTATACGAAAAACTAGGGACTGTATACAATTAACTAGGGACTGTATCAATTTGTATTGGTTAATTATGCACCTAAATAATATCATCTAGATAGGGTCTTATAGAAAATAGGGATAAAAGTCGCGTATACGAAAAACTAGGGACTGTATAAATTTGTATTGGTTAATTAAGAACCTAAATAATATCATCTAGATAGGGTTTTATCGAAAAAGGTATAAAAGTCGTGTATACAAAAAACTAGGGACTGTATACAATTAATTAGGGACTGCATCCATTTTAATTGGTTAATTATGCACCTAAAAAATATCATCTAGATAGGGTTTTATAGAAAAAGGGTATAAAAGTCGTGTATACAACAACGTAGGAACTGTAGACATTTATTTTAACATTTTCATTGATTAATTATGCACCTAAATAATATCATCTAGATAGGGTTTTATATAAAAAGTTTACACGCCGTGTATGCGGAAAACTAGGGACTGTATACAATTAACTAGGGACTGTATCCATTTTTATTGGTTTATTATGCACCTAAATAATATCATCTAGATAGGGTCTTATATAAAAAAAGTTTAAAAGTCGTGTATACGAACAACTAGGGACTGTTTACAATTAACTAGGGACTGTATTCATTTTTATGCACCTAAATAATATCATGTAGATAGGGTCTTATAGAAACTAGGTATAAAAGTCGTGTATACGAAAAACTAGGGACTGTATACATTTTTATTGTTTAATTATGAACCTAATCAATATCATCTAGATAGGGTTGTATAGAAAAAGTTATAAAAGTCGTGTATGCGAAAAACTAGGGACTGCATACAATTAACTAGGGACTGCATCCATTTTAATTGGTTAATTATGCACCTAAATAATACCTCCCCAATGAGTATCCGGGCATCCGCTTAGGGGGTACTCCTTTGGACGTTTTATAGCAATCCACTATTCATTTGCGCTGCGTGCGTGATTGGCCCACCCGGGCCCACCGAGTATCCGCGTATCCGCGTATCCGCCTCCTGGGGACCTCCTTTTGACTTAGTCATTTGTACGAAATATCCTATTCATTTGCGTTGCGTGCGTGCCTGCCTGTTCCACTCCCCCCCCCCCCCCCCCGGTCCACCGAGTATCCGCGTATCCGCGTATCCGCCTTGGGGGGACCTCCTTTGGACTTAGTCGTTTTTACGAAATCTCCTATCCAGTAGCGTTGCGTGCGTGATTGGCCCACCCGGGCCCACCGAGTATCCGCGTATCCGCGTATCCACCTCCTGGGGACCTCCTTTGGACTTAGTCGTTTTTACGAAATCCCCTATTCATTTGCGTTGCGTGCGTGCCTGCCTGTTCAACTCCCCCCCCCCCCCCCCCCCCCCCCCTCCCGGCCCACCGAGTATCCGCGTATCCGCGTATCCACCTCCTGGGGACCTCCTTTGGACTTAGTCGTTTTTACGAAATCCCCTATTCATTTGCGTTGCGTGCGTGCCTGCCTGTTCCACCCCCCCCCCCCCGGCCCACCGAGTATCCGCGTATCCGCGTATCCGCCTTGGGGGGACCTCCTTTGGACTTAGTCGTTTTTACGAAATCTCCTATCCAGTAGCGTTGCGTGCGTGATTGGCCCACCCGGGCCCACCGAGTATCCGCGTATCCGCGTATCCACCTCCTGGGGACCTCCTTTGGACTTAGTCGTTTTTACGAAATCCCCTATTCATTTGCGTTGCGTGCGTGCCTGCCTGTTCAACTCCCCCCCCCCCCCCCCCCCTCCCCCCGGCCCACCGAGTATCCGCGTATCCGCGTATCCGCCTTGGGGGGACCTCCTTTGGACTTAGTCGTTTTTACGAAATCTCCTATCCAGTAGCGTTGCGTGCGTGATTGGCCCACCCGGGCCCACCGAGTATCCGCGTATCCGCGTATCCACCTCCTGGGGACCTCCTTTGGACTTAGTCGTTTTTACGAAATCCCCTATTCATTTGCGTTGCGTGCGTGCCTGCCTGTTGCACACCCCCCGCCCGCCCCCCCGGCCCACCGAGTATCCGCGTATCCGCGTATCCACCTCCTGGGGACCTCCTTTGGACTTAGTCCTTTTTACGAAATCCCCTATTCATTTGCGTTGCGTGCGTGATTGGCCCACCCGGGCCCACCGAGTATCCGCGTATCCGCGTATCCGCCTCCTGGGGACCTCCTTTGGACTTAGTCGTTTTTACAAAATCCCCTATTCATTTGCGTTGCGTGCGTGCCTGCCTGTTCCACTCCCCCCGCCCCCCCCCCCCCCCCCCCCCCGGCCCACCGAGTATCCGCGTATCCGCGTATCCACCTCCTGGGGACCTCCTTTGGACTTAGTCGTTTTTACGAAATCCCCTATTCATTTGCGTTGCGTGCGTGTCTGCCTGTTCCACTCCCCCCACCCCCCCCCCCCCCCGGCCCACCGAGTATCCGCGTATCCGCGTATCCACCTCCTGGGGACCTCCTTTGGACTTAGTCGTTTTTACGAAATCCCCTATTCATTTGCGTTGCGTGCGTGTCTGCCTGTTCCACTCCCCACTCCCCCCCCCCCCCCCCCCCCCCCCCCGGCCCACCGAGTATCCGCGTATCCGCGTATCCACCTCCTGGGGACCTCCTTTGGACTTAGTCGTTTTTACGAAATCCCCTATTCATTGGCGTTGCGTGCGTGCCTGCCTGTTCCACAACCCCCCCCCCCCCCCCCCCCCCCCCCCCCCGGCCCACCGAGTATCCGCGTATCCGCGTATCCGCCTTGGGGGGACCTCCTTTGGACTAGCTTAGTCGTTTTTACGAAATCTCCTATCCAGTAGCGTTGCGTGCGTGATTGGCCCACCCGGGCCCACCGAGTATCCGCGTATCCGCGTATCCACCTCCTGGGGACCTCCTTTGGACTTAGTCGTTTTTACGAAATCCCCTATTCATTTGCGTTGCGTGCGTGCCTGCCTGTTCCACTCCCCCCGGCCCACCGAGTATCCGCGTATCCGCCTCTGGGGGAACTCCTTTGGACTTAGTCGTTTTTACGAAATCCCCTATCCATTAGCGTTGCGTGCGTGCTTGGCCCACCCGGGCCTACCGAGTATCCGCGTATCCGCCTCTAAAAGTCCGTGCTTGGCACAAGCCGGATGTTGGGGGAAAACTGCGCCCTCTCATGATCACTCTTCTCCTTGGCTATTCGCTTACGATCCACCCCGTATCCCGTATCCGCTGTATTTAGGGGGTTGCTTTCGCGTGGCGGGGTATTCTGCAATTGCTCCAATATTCATAAAGTGTACATGTAGCCTAATAAATAATATGAAATGTTAATGTTTAAATTTTAAATTTTAAATTTAAATTTTTATTTTGACAATTTCACAATTTGATGTTTTGACTTTTGTTTTTTCCAATGCCCATCTTTATTGTGATATGGATTTGTATGGCATGAATACAATAATAATAAATAATAATAATAACAATTCATTTTAATAAAACTACTACTGTACTACTTCCTCTACCCAAACTCCGAACGACACTTCCAAGTTTTGCCTCGTTTTAATAATACGCCCAACCATATGGCATGTATGGATACCATACTGTGAGGCCGCGGAATAAAAGTCCAATGGAAACACGGTTAATACTAGTATACAAATATTGACTGCTTTGAGTGGTATAGTAAAACTAGCCTCCCGAGGTGATCCATGGAGCATTCTATTTTCCCGAGGCAAAGCCGAGGGAAAATAGAATGCTCCATGGATCACCGAGGGAGGCTAGTTTTACTATACCGCGAAATAAAGCAGTCAATATTTGTTTTATAACACCTCACTCACAGATTCTGCACAATTTAAGCTTCCTAAAAGTATGGTAATGACAAAAAATCTCCGAATTATACGTCTCTCGATCATACGTGTACTTTGTTGCCTTGATGAACGGGTGCGAAGGTGATAGAGCAATGTTTACGCAATGCACCGAAACACACGTCTGGGTTTCAGTCACGCTTTCGTTGCTATGCGCATAGTTCGTGTGTTGCTATGCGCATAGTCCTTTTTGCGTGGTATAGTCTTTTTGGATAATAATAATAATAATGAATATTTGTAATGCGCCGGTATCCATCAGAAAGATGCTCAGGGCGCAGCAACACACAAGTATGAAAAACACATGTAAATATCACAACCAAGGTACAAAAATATTAAATTAATCTAATTTCATAAAATATGTTTTAAGTGATGATTTAAAGGAGGCCATTGATGTTGAGAGTTTGATGTGTTCCGGTATCTTGTTCCATAATGTTGCGGCTGCTGATGCAAATGTCCTGTCACCCCAGGATCTCCTAGACCGGACTTTCTTGAGAAGAAGTTTGTTGTTTGATCGCATGAAGTCCCGGTTTGTATGATGTAATTGTAGCAACTCTGATAGATACGGTGGTAGTCTGCCATTGAACGAGCGGTATACATACATAAGAATTTTGAAGGAAATTCTGTCCTTTATTGGCAACCAATGAAGTTTTCTCAAAACTGGTGTGATGTGTTCCCTGGCTTTAGTCCTTGTAACGATTCGGGCAGCCACGTTCTGGAGGCGGTTCAAACGACCCAACTGGTTATCTGGAAGACAGTACATGAGAGAATTCCCCATATCGAGGCGGCTGGTAACATAGGCGTGAATGAGTTCCTCTGTAGCATCCAGGGTAAGGTATTTCCTTATAAGCCCTATGTTGCGGAGGTGAAATGAAGAAATCCTGCAGACTGACGAGATATGGTCGCTGTATGACATGGCTGAATTTAATATGGTTCCCAGGTTGCGCACTACTTGTGATACAGGTACGGAAGATGTTCCAATACGAATATTGGGTATGTTAACTTTGTTGCGTTGATGTTTTGAACCAAAGATGATAAATTCTGATTTATCATCATTCCATTTCAAGAAATTTGTTGACATCCAATCACGGATCTCATCAATACATAATTCAAGATGATGTACCGCAGTTTCTGCTGAGCTTTGTTCTGGGTCGAAACAGGTGTAGATTTGGGTGTCATCAGCATAGAAATGATATTGAAATGATATTGAAGACCGTGGTTGCGGATGATTTGTCCCAGAGGTGTGATGTAGAGAGAGAAAAGTACAGGTCCGAGAACAGATCCTTGAGGAACGCCTGATGTTAAGGTGGTTGGAGTGGAGAATTCTGCATGAATCTGCACTCGTTGTGTTCGATCTGTAAGGTATGATTCGAACCATGTTAATGCCATGTCATCAATACCTAATTCTTGAAGACGCTGTAGAAGTTTGCAATGGTCGACAGTGTCAAAGGCCGATGACAAGTCGAGGAGGGCCATAGCAACCAGTTTTCCATTGTCCATGGCATTCAAGATATCGCTCTGCACTCGCAGCAAAGTAGTTTCTGTGCTATGATCAGCACGATAGGCAGATTGATACTTGTCGAGGAGATGGTGGTTGCGCAGAAAAGTTGACACTCTGGCGAGTACAACACGCTCAAGTAATTTAGACAAGAATGGGAGGTTGGAGATGGGACGGTAATTCTTCAATGTTTCGGCGTCAAGATTAGGTTTCGTAACAAATAGCGCAAGTAACAAATAGTAAAAATAGCAAGTGACACGTGCCGCGCTCTCGGCCAATCAAGACACAGAATCTGTGAGTGAGGTGTTATAATAGCTGATAACTTTAGCTGATAAAATTCTCAAAATGTTTCATGGGGCTAAAGAAGCGATCCTAGGTACTATCACCAGCCAAGCCTAATTGAAGTCTAAAGGAGTTTTCGGAGCAATTATACTTATTATAGAATGCAGGGCCCACTGACAACTCTCGACTTTATTTACCCTAGGACATAGAATGGAGTGGCCCCAACCCTGTATACCCCAATACCCATAGAATATACAGGGCCACTTCATTCAATGTCATAGTAGGGTAAATAAAACCGAGAGTTGTCAGTGGGCCCTGCATGGGCCTTGCATTCTATAGTTAAGCCGAGTTTTCTTCACCATTTTGCACCCGAGAGTATTGCGCCTATCAATTGCTTCTCTCCTCCAAACACACCCCCCCCCCCCCCCACCGGCTTCCTTCAAATTCCCCCTCCCTCCAAATCCCCCCCCCCCCCCCCCCTCTCCTCTACTCTCCCCGAGTCTCGACCAATCAGAAGCTGTCAACTCTCCAAGGCAATTATTAATACGATTTAAAAATATTGTGCAATTCTATCACATGTAAACAGTATTTTTACCTTTTTTTTCACAGCCAAGAGGAATTTGAGGTGTTTGTGTACATCTGCTAGTAGTAGTAACGATACTACGATCAGCAAACATATGGACATTGTCACTAAAGAGAAAGTCTTTATTAACACCAATGGTCTGGTCAATACTCTGGAAGAAAATGGTATTATGCTCGCTAAATAATTTTAACAAATTAATCATTGTGGCGTATTGATTTAATATTTATGCATGTTTGGCAGGGCCAAATTGAGTTGAAAATTCTCATGTATTATTTGTGTTTTGAGAATAGGTGTAGCTCCCCTTTTGAGTTTATATTTAGATGCTCCCTTGTCTTATAGTAGTGTGACCCCCTGGTATAGTTTCCCCAGTAACAGTGTAATACAGTGTTAGGCCGTGTCCGAAACGGGTGTCTAGAGCTACGGTCTACAGCTACAGCAACGTCTACGTCTACGTCTACAGCTACAGCTACGTCTACGTAGGCGCTAAAGCAAATAGAATTCGGGCGCGGCTACTGTAGAGCCTACGGCTAGTTATTGCGCCCCCAAGCTATGCTTGAATTAGTGTTTGCAAAATTACGATGTAAGAATTTACACAACAATTGTCGTCTGCTAGATGTTACACAATGTTTGTTTACAGCCGGTCGGAAAAACCTGATGATATTGACGTATTTGTCGATCTGTTAGTTTCAATTCAATGCACTATCATTGAAAAATAAACGAAAATTTGCTCCAAAATTAACGTTAGTGCTGCCACCATTTTGTTTTGCCTAAGCTAGACAACTTCTGTAACGGCTAGATTTTTGTGACGTTGTAGCCGTAGCTGTAGCTCTAGACGGCATTTCGGACAGCGCTACAAAATGGCCGCCGTAGACAATAGACCTAGCCGTAGCTCTAGACACCCGTTTTGGACACGGCCTTATTCGACCCTGAGACAATGGGGCCTTTGATTTTTGGCCATGTTCAGCACTGAAACCATGCTGCATCAGTACAGCTGACCAGCAGTGAAATGAGCACAGTCATGTGCAGAGTAAATCATTTTCTTTTTAGAAGTTTATGTTTATCGCTGTCTAAACAAATCTTTGAAGAACTTCCAGTTTGGTAATGTATTGTCAAAGGTAACCAAGTTTCTTTGTTGATGTCTTAGGATTTTCAAGGATACAGGCAGAATGTCTTACTGGCGTCTTGCTCAATGTGTTCAGCAAAAATACAGAGGTTGTGGCAAAAGAGACAATTTCCAAGGAACAGTTAGTAAGTTTTGAAGTCTTAACCCTAACCATCCTAAATCCTCCCAAAAAACCTCTTTGCTGTTTTAACGAGAATCTAACAAACAAAATGTGGTTAGATTTCAAGGGGTTGGTGTGGTCAAGGTGAATGTATAAGGTATTCGAAGTTTAAAGGTAGTATACACCATTTGCAGATATCAAAAATATTTACTACCGAATTATTAAGAAATATCTTACTCATTTGAAAGTAGATAATGATTCTAGGCATCCAGCAAAATAATTGCGCTAGATATCCTGTAATTATTCCGAAACATATAATTTTATTTTAAAAAATTCGCGATTGCCGGACGGCGAACGCAAAAAACAAAGATAACATAAGAATAATTGCCCAATGCCGGTTGAAAACAAACGCTGTTTTTCGTGCTTTTCTCGGCATCCATGATTGTAAAACTTCGGACAGGTCAGTTAAATGATATTTACTATAAAATACAACCCCCCAAATCTACACATTAATGATAATTCAAGCAATTACCAATGGTGTATCCTACCTTTAACTCTTTCATGGCCAGGGAGTGGCTGTGGCCCGGCTTAGCTAATTCGTCCGGACTGCTGTTGTCGGCTGTGCTACGCCTCAGAACACGGCCTGTGTGACAGCTGCACAATCAGGTCCATTGTGCAGTGCAGACTGTGCAGTCATGTGTATAATCCGATGCAGTGAGGAATTAATACCGGCGTCAAGGAGTTAAAATAGTTGCTAAATCTATTTACCCTTTTGAAAACTACTATTTTGTTTCTATTAATTTTTTTCGCAGGAAATCAGTGTTCAGGTGATAATGTCCCACATATCTGCTGTAAAAAAGGACATGATTATCTTAGAAAAAAGTGAATTCTCAACACTTCGCACTGACAATGAGGTTGGTATAAATTTTCTATTCCTATTCAATCGATCAAAAGCCATGTTCCAATTATACTTTTTTTGGTGAACGTATCGTGACTTTTCTGTAGAATGACACAATTAAATCAAATGGGAACGCACGGTAGATTAATGTCTCCATCAATGTACCGCGGCGGTGATGTAAAACTACCAGGCCGAAAGTGGTAGCGGACATCTTTTGCTCGGCTGCGGTAAGTTATCAGGGACGCTGAGAAGTCCAATGGGAACAGCCTCGCCCTGTAGAACTACTGCGACCACGCGTAAACTGCTTTGTCTCAAGGTCAAATGTGACTGTGCAAAGTGGTCACAATGTGCGACATTCTGCCAGTCTGCACAGAGAATGAAGCATTACGTCGCAGTATAAAAGTATATAAGTTAATAAAAAAGGTAATAAAAAAGTCCAATTTGAACATGGCTTTAGAGTTGTACCCGTGGGGTCGCTGCGAAATCTGTTGTAGACTTCCCCAAACACGAGGCTGCTTTGGTTTTTTGTTGTTGTGTATTTGGAGAAAAATTGTTTGTGTTGCCTAAATGACGTTTTGGAAGACGCCTGTCCTAGATTTTGTGTTCCTATGACTGCATCTCCGTATTCTGTATGTATGTTGAATATTCAGATTTTCAAGATTCAAGTTTTTGAGAAAGAAAAAAATTGATAACTTATACATGCTTTCGTGGATTTTAATAAAACTTGGATGCAGTGACCCTTGGGTATAAAGACACAATTCGTCATCGGATTACTGAGGTCAAAGGTCATTAGAGGTCATTGTTCGTATTTTAGTTTGCGGTGACCCCTGGGTCGGAAGACGCAATTCAAAGGCCATGTGAGGTTCATTTGAGGTTTTCATTTAAACATGCACACATTTTTACTATTTGTGACCTGTTCCAACGAAACCCGGACAAAGTCGCACAATGTGTTTTGTCACAATGTACTCCTGAAGTCATTTCGGGATGGATTTTACCATTTTGAGGTTTTAGGTTTTCCTAAGTCACTCACTATTAATCTACAATCTCCTCAAATTTGAACAAAATCCGTCTACCAGAAGTGTTTTTTTGTCAATTTTGTGAAACATTTGTGTATAGAAATAATACGCTTTTCTGAACTTCAAAGCTGTTTATCTCATAATTAGGTTGTCATGGTTTTAACACTAAATCCAGATCCCAGGGAAGATAGGGTGGGGGTACATATGTAAATGATACATCATTTTAAAGCTGAGAACCTAGAGAATTTGAAAAAAGCAAAATCTGAAAAACTAAAAAGTCGACTTTGTCCGGGTTTCGTTGGAACAGGTCACATTTGTAAAAAAGCCGACACTCGCGATCATCATAGGATCACTTATTTCAGGGACACACTGTAGTTTGCGGATTTGCGCTTGAATTGGTAACATTTGTAATGCTTTTGTTTTGGTTTCAGAGATTAGGTAATCAAGTGTCACAGTTGAGCAAACAACTTCAGGTAAGGACAAAAGTTGAATAACTATAACCCAAAACAATAAATAAAAAATGCAGACCATTTGAAATGTGGGCAGTCAGTCAAATGTGCGAACATCAAACTGGAATTTATTGCTTAATTATTGGTCATTTATTTATTTTGATTTGCGATGCACTGTACAGGATGACATTATCAATCTGAGTAACAAGGTTGCTTTGGACATCAATCTGGAGAAAAGCAGGGTGAAAGAAGAGGTGGGTACAATAAAGCCGTGTTCGCACTGGACTATTTTTTGGGAAGGTTTTACTGAGACGATGGTAAAATAAAAAATGGTCAAATGTTACCACTGTTCGCACTTGGACTTTCGACACGGGAAAATTTTACAAAGACCGCGGGAGAAGTAGCCGAGCTGTCATTATAATGACTCATGAGGGCGCTTTGTGTGACCTTTCTGCATTGACCCTGGTGTACCCAACTACTCCACGCTCTTTTCTGATTTTGTTCTTTTTGCAGAACCACATGCGGGCGCGAATGTGATCACAATGCGATGTGTATGCATCAGCGCGCACATAAACAATGCAAAGAGCGCATGCGCGGTGTCTTGTGTATGAAATCGCACTAGGGGGCCGGATGTACGTTTTCCTGAGCCGCTTTTACCGACTCGCGCTGTTTGCACTGGACTTATCGTCTAGGGAAAAGTTACCTGGGAAGTTTTCCCGGGCAGCAGTTGGCCAGTAAAAGTAACCACTGGACTCGGGAAAAGTAACTGAGAAAAACATCCTAGGCTGTCCGCACTGGACTAAAAATGGGAAAAGTACCCATCGTCTCGTTAAGTTTTATCAAAAAAAGTTCAGTGTGAACAGGGCTTAAGCCAGTTTGGTATTCCAACTGCATGTGCACAACAATATTTGACATTTTTTTTTCTTAGGATAAACACGGAAGATAATTGCACACATGAGCTGTGGGAGACGTTAGTCAACCGAATCCATATTCTGTGTATTTCTTTGTGTAATCGAAAAGACGATGGACCATTTTTGTTTCGACATACAAGACACCAAAAAAACCACTTCGCTGTTCAACAGGTTTTTTTGGGGGAAGATGTTTACTTCATAACACGACAATCTCTTAAAATTTGCTAGTACCCTGCTATGCTTTTGCACTCATACGAATACAAAAATTGTCAAATCTTTATGTGCACATAAAAGTATGCACAGTTGGAATACCGACCTGGCTTATTGTAGTTGAATTGTAACGTCAATTCTTGAATTGAAAAGTTAAAAATAGAGGCTCTTACTTGCCAAGTTAAAGGTAGGATACAACATTTGCAGAAATCAAAAATAGTTACTACCGAATTATTATGAAATATCTTACTCATTTAAAAGTAAATAATGATTCCAGGCATCCAGCAAAATGATTGCACTAGATATCCTGTAATTATTCCGAAAACTAGAATTTTATAAAGACATTCGCGATCGCACGACGGCGATCGCGAAAATACAAAAATAACATAAGAATAACTGCTCGATGCCGGTTGCCGTTTTTTGTGCTTTTCTCGGCATCCATGATTGTAAAACTTAGGACAGCTCAGTTAAACGATGTTTACTATAAAATACAACCCCCCAAATCTACTCATTCATGATAATTCAAGCAATTACCAATGGTGTATCCTACCTTTAACTAACCAGTTCGCGCCGGGATTATTTTAACATCACTGAGCCGACGGGTGGGATTATTTTTAACGAAACTCGATCCGAGGCGTGTTCAGGCCAATAGTACCGGGAAGCACACTCGCGCATTTCTGGCCTTGCTCGCTAGCTGACAGACAATTCCGGCCTTGCTCGTGGCGTGTTTATGCGTCACCCGTTTTGAATCTGGGGAAAACTTTCCGTTTATATTCGTCATCCGGCGCGAACTGGTTAAAAGACGATTTGGGAAAACAAAGAAGACAAAAAATTCCAGTGGCTTATCATTTTGTGTTTTTGTCATTTTGTGTTTAAATCCCCGATAGGCTAATGAACACAAGATTCTGATTGAAACTAACAAGAATCTGATCTCCACTGAGGTGGCCAAGGTCATGTCCAAGCTGGAGACCACCAAGAATGACATCTTCAGGTACTTCGCAGGTATGTCTCCACTGGGTCCCTATTTGCCAGTTTTGGTTCAGTTTCGGCAGCCGATTTCGCGTAAATGTTAATCACCGTTTTGCCGAGTTCCTGAAATTCTAATGGCAGCTAAAAATGTACGAGGTATAGCAAAACAAATATTACCTCGGAAACTAGTTTGTCAGCTTCCAATAGCTCGGGGAGCTAATATATCGACTATTCACCCTTAAACCATGTTATGTTTGTATAGTAAACGCATCACAAAAAGTATCGAGACACCTAAAAATGAGCCAATAATTAACGGCCCGAGAGGGTATGGATTAATCGAAGCAAATAACCCAGTGCATAATTTTGTTCTGCGTATTTTGACACCTCGATTGTTGAGATACGATGTTGCGGAGTGGAGTTATTGTCATTTCAATGGTCGTACGTCCAGTTTCAAAAGTGGCAATCATCCCTATAGAAGCAGGTTTGCATTATTGTTTTGAATGATCAGGTTCTGCTTCTGCTTCTATAGGGATGATTGTCACTTTTGAAATGGGATCTACGACCATTGAAATGACAATAACTCCGCTCTGCAACATCAAATCTCAACAATCGAGATGTCAAAATACGCAGAACAAAATTATGCACTGGGTTATTTGCTTCGATTAATCCATACCCTTTCGGGCCGGTAATTATTGGATCATTTTTAAGTGTCTCAACACTTTTTGTGAAGAGTATATTTCATAAAGTAGCAGAAAGGCAAGACAATGAGAGAACAAAGGTAGAACAGATACGTTGCCGTCCTTTAATAAAGATCTTTTGTTTTTGGCGAGTATCTTTATGCACTGCATTGTCTTTCAATGTCATGGAAAATGAGAATTTCTGTTTGTTCTGCACTAACAAGTGATGCTGTTTAATTGATAAGGCCTCACAATTTAATAGTTTTTTTTTTTTAACTCTGCGACGTGCCACCCAACCTTTTTTCGAAGTTGCTTCGCCGTAAAAAAACAATTGATTTTTCATCATTTGTTAAAAAAATCTCATATTACATGTATTCCTAGTTCAAAGCATGCCGAATAGCATGGTAAGTGCCGCTTGAACCCTAGTTGAACCGGTGACACAGCTTTTTGCAAAGGAAAGTGCTGCCCCACGAGTATCTCATTACTTTGTGTACATAAAGGGGCGATTCAAGTCTGGGTTTACCAGACCTTTACAAGCAATTAATCATGATATTGTTGCCTTGCCCCATTCAACAACACCAGCTGGGATCAAATATATTCAGACACTATGGGAAAGTACTGTGTTTACATATAAAGCCATAAAACCAAACAGGATTGGGGTTATACACGAAATACAACCGACCTTTTCTTTCGTGTAAAAACAAAATGGCCGCACGTCGCAAGGTTAATAACCCGACTGTGAATGTTGAATCATGATGTAATTAGTTGAATGAGGATGTACATTTCTTCCTTTCTTTCGCCAGGAACACTTCTCGGCTGTTTGACAATAGCTCTGGGGTTCTACCGAATTTGGACACACTGACAACGGCTTTAATACAGTGAGACACTATTTAAGTTTTTCTTCCAATAAATTATGAACTTCTTTCTCAACAAATTCCAGTAAACGGGTTAAATAGGCTGAAATGGCTGTGTTGTTTTAATATTTAAATGTTTAACCACTTATTTATACGAATAGAATTAAAACTGCTGCAAACTGCTTACTGGCTGGAATGACCTGAAATATACATGACTTCTCAGTCTGACTAGCACCCTTGAACAAAGACAATTTGGGAGACCGCCAACATAGGGCAAGATAGCTCGGTATTCCGGAGGTCGCAGGTTGAAGTTGATTTCTTTGTTCACTTTGAAATTGTTGATATATTGTTAAAATATTGTATGGTTACAATTTGTCAGAGTCGTACGTAGTCGAGTCCCCAGCAAGTCCTTTCACAAGTCCTTTCACAAGTCCTTTCCATAAAGCCAGTCACAAGTAACTGGATGAACAATGACAAAGGAATGCTTTTGTCAAAGTTCATTTGAATAGCTTGTGATTTGAATTGGGACTGATGTACTTGCAGGGACTTTCAATATTATGGACTCGACTATAATTTGTGTGATTTTTATATGTTTATTTTTATTTATTTTATTGTTAGTGCACAATTGTTCTTTTGTTATATGTTCATACTAGCGACAGGGTGCTAATTAATGTTTCAATATATCATAATGGTTATTACTAGACAATACCAATACGAATATGTAGTATTTTTGTCATATGTTTTTATATTTCAATATTTATGCTTTCAATATTCCTATAATGCAGTATTTGGCTGTACGTACACTAGTACTGCTATGGAAAAAGCACAAATAAATTGTTATTTAAAGGGATCGTATACGTTTGGTAATTGGAACCCACTGTTTCAATCCTATATAGTTATAGATATATACCATAAAACTAACCTGTAAAAATTTCGTTTCAAAAGGTGGTAGCGATTTTGAGATATTGCCGAAAATCTAGAGCGGTTATGTCCGCGCAGGAAGAATAATCTGCATTGGAATACACAGTCTGAGAAACGTCACTGCAGTAACGCTTCTCAGATTCAAATTTTTGGGGATAACATAACAAGTCGTATCTTTTTCCATAACCGCAGTACTTCAAAGTGAAAAGTTTCTAAAAATGCATTATCCTATCCAAAGCTGCTGTACTTCTTTACCAAGTAAGTTTTTATTGCCATAAAATTTTGGAGTAATTACCAAACGTATACGATCCCTGTAATGTAAACCAGTTTTTAATTGATGAACCCAAGCATGCCCCCAATAAAGACTTCCATTGGATTTCACTGGTAATGTCTTGTGAACATTAAGGAATTTAATGTTTAATCTGGTTATTAATATGTGCATTTGTATAAAAATGTATGAAAATGAATTAAATATGACAACGAAAAGGCTTGTCGATTTTATTTACTGTCGTTTGTTAGGTCATATGTCCCTAATCCCCCTGCATGCTTTAAATGTCTAGATGAGATTGAATTGTATTGTACATTTTTAAAGAATTTTACCTAATAGCCTTTTTGAGGCTAGACGCGATAGACCTAAGTTATAGCGGCCATCTTAGAGGGCATGTTGTATACAATGAATGCGCAACAGGTTCAATTCTGGCGGTCGGCATGACGTCGCTAAGCTAAGGGCGTTAAACCTTAAATTTTTCCATTTGCGCTAATAACGTGCATAAACAATAGAAGATATACGAGATTTCCAGATGTCCGACCGCGAGAATGACATGTAAAAGCATTGCTAGTGTATAAATGGTTTATATATAGGGCAATATTCGGGTTGGTAAAATAATGCAAAAGAGTTTAGGCTACCTAAAGTAATTAAACGGCGCTCTCCTAATTATTTTGTCAGACATAACTCGAAGGCGGCTATTTTATACTTCTTCACATCGCTCAATATATGCATGACGTCATGATGACGAACAGTTTAACCCTATGATATTTGTCTTCTAACAATGTCACACGGGAGTAAATTCGCTACGGGCGGACGGCGTTGGGGCCCCTGTCGGTCGCCCAGGGAAACCCGTTGCCAGAGGGCGCCGGCAATATTTAAAGTACATGTACGTACATGTACACCATTCTGTTCATTTAACCAAGAAATTACAAATTGTATAGTTAAATCAAGTTTAAGAGTGCCTAATATTTCTCCAAAGTAAAACCCAAATTTTTGCTAGCAGAATTTTTTTTTCTTTTTCAAACGGGTGTTGCTAAATGTCGTCAATGTTAAATCATGATGTAAAACTTCTGATATAGCAGATTTTTAAATTGTTTTTACTAGTTTTGCAAATTCTAAAAACCTAAAATCGGAAAATCGGAAAAGACGGTTGTCAAATTTTGCCGCTCCATAATGAAGACCATATTCTGAAACTTTAAGTTTATTCTGCTAACTTATAGCGGCACTTTATAGCCGTGTTTCCATTAGACTTTTTGGTTAACGTACCGCGCCTGACCGCGATTGTTGTTTTTTTACTTACCGCGACTTTTCTGTAGAATAACCAAATTAAATCCAATGGGAACGAGCGGTTGACTAACGCGGCGGTGATGTAAAACTACCAGGTGGAAAGTCGTAGCGCAAAATTTGCGCTCATCAGCCGCGGTAAGTTTATATCAGGGATGCTGATACCGCGACACGTGTAAACTGCTTTCTCTCGAGGTCAAAGCTGTGGGTCAATAGGTGTAAACGCCAAGTCACTGTGAATTACTATACGCGCGGGAGGTCATCGATATTTTGAATAAGAGGTCCCTGTGGCCTAAATGTGACTGGTTGTGGTAATATTTGTGGAGATCGAGTATTTGTTACTTGTGTCTTCCAACTTCGGATTTTTTTCGCAAAAAAACCCCCAACATGTGGGTCTATTTGACATAGAGGCGTGGTCCTGACAACCATTTTAGGGACGATGTCTGATTTATAGAGTTATGTTTGCGTTAATTGTATTGGTGTTGTGCACGCCAAAAGTGACAGTGCACAGCGCCCGCAATGTGTGACATTATCAGTGCCAGTCTTGCACGATTAATTCACTCAAAAACGATTAATTCACTCAAAAACGATCGAAAATTCGAAATCCAATCGAATTCCACTGAAATTATGCATGTTCAGTGTATTTTAATCTAAAATCATTGTGCTTTTTACTTTAAAACGTCTAGTCCCTAGATTCACTCTTTAGAATTTAGAGAGATAACAGTTCATTTCAAACAACTTTCCTTAAAATGCAATCCCTCTCCCTTTTTTTTGGTTTTACTACATCATTCTGAAAACCAACATTCAAATCTTTGCAAATGGAGGAAGGAAACCTCCATAATACACCATACAACCCTAAATGTCTCTAATTGTACTAAAACATAGTGAAAGGTAAACATACTAAATATAATTCAGGGTTGAAAGGGTTAACGTTTATACCGCCCAGTACACTATCAGTAAAGATAGGCCCATCGCTGCCATGATTTGGACGCGATCGTGCTCAGACGCCGTACCGCGCGCGCCAACGGGGCACAGGGTTGATAAATCATCGACCACGCAGCCGGGCTTCTCAAAGGCACAGCTAGAGCTATACTCCTCGAAGCCCCCGATACCACGATAGAAACACATGTAATCGTCCTTGGTAACCTCCTCCGTGACCTTGATGGTGTAGCTGACATTATACTGAGTCTTCATTGGGTCGGCGGGGGAACCATCGGCCGTGGCTGCTCCATGAGCTTCGCCGTTTTTCCACAAGGACAGCGAACCGTTGGACCTCGCATCTGCATCGGTGACGGAGCATTTGTACGATAGATCTTGATCCTTCTTAACTATTGCCTCGATATGTTTGCACTGGAGTGACGGGCGTTGCCAGTTCACCGTCAGTTTGGACGCCACGCCCCCGGCCCCTGTCGAATCGCCGGACTCCTTGATAAACTGGCAGTAGAACCTGTAGCCGTTATCGTAGCGGTCCAATCCCTTGATGGTCACTCGGTAGTCCATGGTGTTATCCCCGATATCCGTCGGTGAGGTTTGCCCCGGAGAAGCGATCCGGTTGATCGGTGATCTGCTCCCCGTCGGCGACGATCACGCGAGCGTCGCTGTCGTACGGCTGCCACTCCAGCTTGGCCGAGGTGAATGGGGCATCGGTGTAGTCGGCATTGCATCTTATAATGGCTGTGTCGCCCTCGTCAAATTGACTGGCCGTTGCTCCGTCGGCATTCAGATAAGCCACACGGACTGATGTCACAGATGCGGTGAGCCCTGCCACTAACAAAACTGCAAACCACTGCATGGTCATGGTTAAAATATAGTTTCGCTTGGTGGAGCAAAGTAGCGGCCAGGCCGGTAGATGCGACGGACGTATCTAGAGCAGAACCTAGATCTGATGTGATATGATGCAGAGGGCTTGCATCCCCGCGGGCACATCTCTAGTAGTGAGTCTAAACAGCGCCAATGCCAAGGCCACACCTTTAACAAATCCTCATCCCCAGAGCAACGAGAATATAAATCCCCGGAGTGTGAAAGGAGGATGACACAGAACGCAATGCGATTGCGTATAATCATTATAGGTGGCGATACGAAAATAGGATCGCTCACCGTGGGAATGATGATCGCATCTCCTGTGTGGAGATAATTATGAGCCGTTTTCCAAACCCTATAGCTTCGTCTCCGTCTTGAGCTTCGTTCATGAAGTTTGGCAATGGCGATGGGGCCGGGAAATGAAGCCCGGGGTTTGGAAAACGGCACTAATGAGTAATGAGTCACTATTTCATCAAGGAGACCCTTCAAAGCAGATTCTGAAACCCCGAAGTTAATATGAAATTTTAACCAATAGCCTTTTTGAGGCTATAGAATCGATAGACCTTATACTAGCGGCCATCTTAGAGGGCATTGTTGTATACAATGAATGCCCAGCAGGTTCAATTCTCGCGGTCGGCATGGCGTCGCTAAGGGGCGAGCCGTCCATAGCAACATGCGTTAAACCTCAAATTTTCCCATTTGCGCTAACGTGCATAAACAATGGGGAAATAGACGAGATTCCCGGATGTCCGACCGCGAGAATGACATGTAAAAGCATTGCTCTCTAAGATGGCTGCTACGCATAATATGGTCTATACTAGAGGGCAATATTTGGATTGGTTAAAATAATGTAAAACAGTTTACCTAAATTAATTAAACGGCGCCCTCCTCATTGTGTCGGCTATAACACGAAAACATCGCTCATTATTATGCATGACGAACAGTTTGGTCCTATGATGAGTAACCAAGCAAGAAATTAAAGGGGTTCATTTTAAATAGACGATGAGTTTGGAAAGTTATTTTCTATCAACACGGGAGTAAATTCGCTATGTAGCTAGGCGGACCGAACTGTAAGAACAGAGCCGGCCGTACGCGCGGCGTTGGGGCCCCTGTCAATCGATAAGGGAAACCCGTTGCCAGAGGGCGCCGGCGAGTTTAGAGAACATCATTCTGTTCATTCAGCCAAGTAATTACAAATTGTATAGTTAAATCAAATAAGTTAAGCGGGGCCTAATATTTTGCCAAGTAAAACCCAAATTTTTGCTAGCAGCAAATTGTTTTCTTTTTCAAACGGGTGTTGCTACTTTTAAATTTCGGCTAGCGGAAACATTTGAGAACGGCGTTGTCTACTTTTGGAGCATCGTAATTTTGCAAGTAATAATCGGAGCTGTTTGGGGCGTCGAAATAGTCGTCAATGTTAAATCATTCTCAGTGACAGTCTTGCACGGAGAATAAAACATTTACGTCGCGCGATAAAAGTCCAAGTACGTGGGAACGCACGGTAATTTACCGCGAGGCCGTGAATGTCCAATGGGAACGCGGCTTTAGACAGTGAATACTTTGACTTGATAGCCTGAGATGATTGGGATGAAAGAGCAAGTTTGAGCGAATGTTATCGTGTTGAGCTCTCGCCATAGTTTATCGTGAGCGACAGAACACCGTTGCAAGCTACGGCACCTAAACCATTCCTTCTTATTCCTCCATGCCTAAACCAAGGGCACTTACGTCACAACAGAATGACTAATTGTATTAACCCTAACCCTACCTAATGCTACCTTTTACTACTATAGTAAAAAGTAGTATGCAGTACTCTCACTGACTTGTGTGCAATGCCCGTAGTACTTTTTAGCATTGGGTCCCTCTGCTTGCTGAGTGTGCATGGCCCATGTATGCTGTGCAGGGTGTTCTAAACTCTACAGTAAAAATTGTCACTTGGGACACAGCAATGGGTCAAGGCTGGACTACTGCATTTTTTGCCAGGTAAGTATTACTGGCCTGTATTGCCACTATTAGTATTTTGTAGACTAGCGTAACCTCCCCCACACACTCTTTATCAGAGATCCCTGGCCCCCGTTATCTCGAATTGTACACAAACAATATCACTCAGTTGGCTTCAGTAACCCCCCCCCAAAAAAAAAAAAAAAAAAAAAGAACACCAAACAAACAACTAAACAAACAAAAACAAAAAACAAAGAGGGTATTTTGGGTCCTCAAAATTGAGCATCTTTTTTTGGAAAGAAAAAACACACACCACCAATAATAAAAGCAGAACTTTGAAAGCAACTCCATGTATAGCAGAATTTGGCAATTTTCATCTAGTCATCCTTACTCGCAGAAATTAATTTAAAAAACAAACTGTGGATTTTACTTTGAACCTGCTAAAGAGATGCCTAATCTAAAACTATATTGAATCGCCGTAGGCCTAAGTGTTTATCCTGCATTCCGTGTAATTTAAGATCATTTGGCAGATTTTTGTTAAATCTATAGCAGAAATGTGAAATGCAACAAGCATCATTTTGAGATTTTCATCAGTTCTCGTCACCTTGGTCACAAGTTCACAAGTCACATCATGCATTTGTACAAACTAATATACCATTCAAAAGCTCGTCCTTTTTCCATGTAGTTTGAGCTAAAAACATTACATTGTTTAATTAGATTTCTACACTACAAACATTGTTAGTCGCTTTCATTAGTGTAAACACCAAAAGAGTGAGAATTCACTCCATTGGGGTGAACCGTGAACTATTATTACTCCCACCGTCTGAAACAAGGGACCAGGCGATTAATTCACTCAAAAAAGATCGAAAATTCGAAATCGAATCGAATTCCACTGAAAGTATGCATTTTCAGTGTATTTCAATCTAAAATCATAGTGCTTTTTACTTTAAAACGTCTAGTCCCTAGATTCACTCTTTGGAATTTAGAGAGATAACAGTTCGTTTCAAACAACTTTCCTTAAAATGCAATCCCTCTCCCTTCATTGTTTAGTACTACATCATTCTGAAAACCAACATTCAAATCATTGCAAATGGAGGAAGGAAACCTCCATAATACACCATACAACCCTAAATGTCTCTAATTGTACTAAAACATAGTGAAAGGTAAACATACTAAATATAATTCAGGGTTGAAAGGGTTAACGTTTATACCGCCCAGTACACTATCAGTAAAGATAGGCCCATCGCTGCCATGATTTGGACGCGATCGTGCTCAGACGCCGCACCGCACGTCAATGCCAAATCATCGACCACGCAGCCGGGCTTCTCAAAGGTACAACTAGTGCTATACTGGTCGAAGCCCCCGGTTACACGATAGCGACAGATGTACTCGTCCTCGGTGACATTATCCGTGACAGTGGTGGTGTAGCTGAGAATATAATGAGTCCCCACTGGGTCGGCGGGAGAACCATCGGACGCGGCTGCTTCCTGAGCTTCGTCGTTTTTCCACAAGGACAGCGAACCGTTGGACCTCGCATCTGCATCGGTGACGGAGCATCTGAACGATAGATCCTGACCCTTCTGGACCGGCTTTCCCTCAGTATCCACCGGCAGTTCGCACTGGACTGGCGGGCGTGGCCAGTTCACCGTCAGTTTCTGCTTCGCGGTCCCGGTCCCGATCGTCGACTCGTTGGACTCCTTGAAAAACTGGCAGTCGAAATGGTAGCCGTTATCGTAGCGGTCCAATTCCCTGAAGGTCACCTGGTAGACCACGGTGTTCTCCCCGATATCGGTGAGGTTTGCCCCGGAGAAGCGGTCCGGTTGATCGATGATCTGATCCCCGTCAGCGACGATCACGGGAGCGTCGCTGCCGTACGGCTGCCACTCCAGCTTGGCCGAGGTGTAGGGGGCATCGGTGTAGACGGCATCGCATCTTATAATGGCTGTGTCGCCCTCGTCCAAGTCGCCGTCAAAAACCGGAGACCCGTCGGCATCCAGATAATTCAAATTGACTGATGACACAGATGCGATGAGCCCTGCCACTAACAAAACTGCAAACCACTGCATGGTCATGGTTAAAATAATTTTATAGTTTCGCTTGGAACAAAATAGCGGCCATGGAGATAAGTATGGGCCGTTTTCCAAACCCTAGCTTCGTCTCCGATCTAGCTTCATTCATTAAGTTTGGCAATGGCGATGGAGCCGCAGAATAGAGCCTAATCTGGTGTTTGGAAAACGACCCTAACGAGTCACTCACTATTAATATTTCATACAAGAGACCCTTCAAAGCAGATTATGAAACCCCAAAGTTAAGGCCAAATTAAAAATTATTGCTCTCTAAGATGGCTGCTACGCATATGGTCTATACTAGAGGGCAATATTTGGATTGGTTAAAATAATGCAAACAGTTTACCTAAATTAATTAAACAGCGCCCTCCTAGTAATTGTGTCGGCCATAACTCGAAAACGGCTATTTTATACTTCTTGACATCGCTTATTATAATGCATGACGAACAGTTTGATCCTATGATGAGTAACCAGGCAAGAAATGAACTTCGGACCGAGCTGTAAGGACAGAGCCGGCCGTACGCGCGGCGTTGGGGCCCCTGTCAATCGCTAACGGAAACCCGTTGCCGGAGGGCACCGGCCGGCGATATAGGCCTATATAGAGATTGATATCATTCTGTTCATTCAGCCAAGAAATTACAAAATGTATAGTTAAATCAAATAAGTTAAGAGGGCCTAATATTTCGACAAGTTAAACCCAAATTTTTGCTAGTAGCAAATTAGAAAAAAATTCAAACAGGTGTTGCTACTTTTAAAATATAAATTTCGCCTAGCGGAAAAATTTGAGAACGGCATTGTCTACTTTTGGAGCATCGTAATTTTGCAAGTAAGAATTGGAGCTGTTTGGGGCGTCGAAATAGTCGTCATTGTTTAATCATTAGAGAGGTTTCGTTAGCCAACGTTTAGTGCAACGCCTACAATTAGTTCCAAACTGGACGCGCCACGCACAACTATCTGTAGACGGCTAACGCACTGCACTGCGTCTCGTGTTCATACTGCGCAGAAACTGATGACGTAACGAGAACTAAACGTAGTTGTTTCTCTAACCGTGCGCGACCGAAACCTCTCTAATCTCAGTGACAGTCTTGCACGGAGAATAAAACGTTTACGTCGCGCGATAAAAGTCCAAGTACGTGAGAACGCACGGTAATTTACCGCTAGGCCGCGAAAGTCCAATAGGAACGCGGCTTTAGACTGTGAATACTTTGACTTGATAGCCTGAGATGTTTGGGATGAAAGAACTTTGAGCGAATGTTATCGTGTTGAGCTCTCACCATAGTTTATCGTGAGCGACATAAACACCGTTGCAAACCATTTGGATCCTCAAAATTAAAGGGTATTTTTGGTCCTCAAAACTGAGCATCCTCTTGGTTGTTATCAACTAAAGGTGTTTTTTGTTTGAGGATTAATTATTTAGGAACATTTTTGTTCTTTCTAATTTTGAGATTTTCGTCTGGTCATAAGTTCTAGTCATCTGTACGCTCTCATTATTCCAGTGAACTGGAGGCATTTCCAACATTGTCATTTAATGATACCTGAGTCACCAGATCGCGTGCTCGACTGTAATCTACATAAACAAGAATGAACACAAATTAAGGGCGTATACGGTGAGTCATTGCTACAATAAACACAGTCTTTGGAGACAAGATGGTTCATATTAATTTGTTAGCCTAAATTTTATTTTCTGCATAAATTATGGTTCCGTATACAAAGTAAGGCCGATTTCTCATTTCCCGGCTTACTACACAGTTTGGTATAGCAATCCTTAGGGCAGTTTTCTCCTTCTGTTGTTTATGTTCGTGTTGCTTATGTGACCAGCCAGACGTATGCTGCCGATTTCACGAAACGCTAGGATTAATCCTATCTCGAGTTAGGATGAGTAACTCATCCTAACTTGCATTGGATCTATTGCAAGTTAGGAGGAGTTACTCTTCCTAGGATTAATCCTAACATTGGTGAAATCGGCCGCAGGTCCCGACATTGTTTTTGTGTTGTACAGTACAGTATGTATATTTGTTTGTATACATTACATGGCGCGCGTGTGGCAAAGCTTGCGAAACAGCGCCGCCAGCGGTTTGTAATAAGCTTGTTAAACAGCGCCACCAGCGTAGTTTTAATTTGTTGCGTAACTTTTAGCGGGCGCTTTAAAAATTCTTGTTTGGGGCGTTGACATGCCGGACATTCTTTTTAAATATTCTCGTTCGTTCAAGGAAGTGTAAACGAACACTTCTCTCTCGACGATTGCCGAGAGAACACCTTAGCTTAATTACGGCTAATATTATCCTTATTTGCCGATCATCTGTCATCAGGCAAACGGAGGCAAAGGTGTAGAGCACACAGCTTTTCCGGTAAGTGCTTTGACTGTAACAACATTAATGAGATTTTATTTTATTCGTATAGTTTACTTCTATGGAATGAATCTAATGTTGTAAAATAATGACTGTGCTAAAATCTGGCTGTTATACAAACAAACATTTATAATTATAACAGTAAATTGTTTCTTTCCAAATTACATTATTAATTAATAACAAACTCAAACGTATCTATCGCCGATATTTATTGTAAATACGTGTATTTCTATATTGCAGCAACCTTTACTTGTCATACGAGTGACCGTGCTCTCTTCTTTTGAGCCTTATATGGCCGGCAACGTAACATTGGGTACGTCATTCACCTATAGTTCGTATCTGTTTTATTTTAAGCGGTAGACTGTTTTGGTAATATTATTATAAGGCGCAAATGAAGCTACATTTGCTACACATCAGTGTTAATGTTTAAAGGGATACACTGTTGATCCCTAAATATAAATTGAATAATGTACAATAATTGTAAAGTTATTGAAATTCATTGTACAAATATTTAATTATATGTATTTAATTCTATTTTTCAGAATTCACCACCATCAATGACTGTCGTTTTTTCGGGTTTAATTAACTTTTCAATTCACATCTCAACCAAAGACAATAAAACCCGGATTATCTCACAGATCATATACACTCTCCTGACTCCTTAATCGTCACTGACCCGTGTGTCCTAACCGGAAACAACTCGGTTACACTTAGCTTATAGCTTAGCAGACGTTCGTGCCTTCAAAAGACTTAAAGGCAAGGTTTTAGGCACTGAGTTAATAATAATAATAGTCAACACGGGTTGTTATTTTTCCCAATGTTGGTCGATCAACATGCATAACTACAGGAGCATATTTGATAGGAGCATATTGGATAGGGAATTTGTTTAGAAGATGATACCAAGAACTCCCGATTCGTTTCATAGTTTGGATTTCATCGCCATTTTTGTGGACCAAATTCGGGGGCTCTAATTACTCAGTGAACATCCAAGACCAAATAACCCACAACCTAAGGTTCACAAAAATGGCACTGGAATCCAAACTATGAAAACGTACACTGAATCGGGAGTTCTTGGTATATAATTATCCTTCTAACAAGATTGCCTAGCCATAAGTAATGGTTTAGGTTCCTGTATATTGAACGTATGAGGTCGTGGGTGGTTTTTTTCACTACACAATTCGTGATTGAAAACAGTCTGACAAAACGACCAAATGTGGTAGGTAACTGCATACAAATTGCTTACACTACGGCTGCATTGATTTTCTCTGATTATAACAAAATATACACACATAGGCCTACATCTCAAAACGGCTGAAGCCTATATTTACCTTATACAATAAAAACGAAAGTGAATTTAAAAAACAAACTATTATCAGCTGCTTAAGGAACTTACAAAATAATAACGAAGTACTGGTCTTTACTAATTTTTTCTTAAATATATAATTTCAATTCAAGTTAGGGTGTCTGTGCTTTTTAAATATTTAGACTTTCCTTTTTAAACAAATTCACTAAAACCACAAAGTAGAAAAAGAAAATAACAAAAAAGTAAAGAAAAAAACCCCGAAGGATTCGAACGAACAACCTTTGGACAAGGAGGCTGGTACATTATCCATCAGGGTACCGCATATCGTTAACTTAATCCAATAAACTCCGTCTGATATCTACACACTACCAGATTCATTAAAAGTTGCCGAATTGTACAACCTTTTACAACCAGAATCGTGAAAAGGCGAAGTATATACACAAATTTCCGTACACATTTAGGTCCATAAATTCATCCACATTTTCTTCCGCGTCAGTTTATTGGGCTTTATTTTTTCCCTTCGTACACAATCCACTAAAACCACAAAGTAGAAAAAGAAAATAACAAAAAAGTAAAGAAAAAACCCCGAAGGATTCGAACCCACAACCTTTGGACAAGGAGGCTAGTACATTATCCATCAGAGTACCGCATATCGTTAACTTAATCCAATGAACTCCGTCTGATATCTACACCTTGACACTACCAGAGTCAGGAAAAGGTGTCGTGTACACAAACCTCCATACACAGTTATGTCATAAATTCATCCACATTTTCTTCCGCGTCAGTTTATTAAATACGAATGAAATGTAATGCGAATTTTTCACTATGTTTGCACTGACAAATCTAAATTCAATCATGGATGACTGGTTGAAAGACAACCAACATATTGGTTATTCAATACAATTTTTGTCATTGGATGATAAAAATTAAGGTAAATAACAACCTTTTTTTAACTACAAAAGAAAAGATGTTAAGATTGGATGCCAAAAACTCTTAATTTTTCGCATGAAAAAATTGTTCCCCCCTATTTTGAGAATGGACGTTACCACAGCGTTTCGCAATCGCAGACTCGAAGGGCCCCCCTCCGCCCCCCCCCCCCCCCCCCCCCGGTCTGGAACAAATACAAAGGCAAGCCATTCGTTTCGTCCAGGACTCTCGGCTGAGCTTTGGAAGAGAACGGACGTGTTGTTTTTCTTCTTTACTGCAGCGGATGCTTATGTGTACTGTCTAAAGGTACGGCTTTAACTTTTACAACCCAGAGATCATTATTTCATAATAACATTCACATTTTAGGGCTTTATTTGTTACACATCCGTTCCTTTCATTTCTCTAGCAGTTTAGGGTGCCCGTTTTTCTTAACGGGTTTCACACCCATTCTGAACGGCCAATATGGCCGACGAACATGACCCAGGTGAAAATGACATGTGGTGGGACTCAATATCTCAGAAAAATCAAGAAGGTTTCAGACCAAATCCTAAACCGCAATCTACAATCGAAAGACTAATAAGCCAAGCTCAGGATAGTGACACTCCACCTTCTAAATCTAACAGTAACAGAAAAAGACAAGCTAGTGAATGTCAAAGTGAATCACCCAGCGAATCCGACCAGTCAGGTATGCCAGTTGATCGACGACCAAAGCGCCGCTACATAAATGACACACCCCAATGCAATCCAACCTTGATTATCATAACCTCACCTGATGTTAGACTAGCCAGCATAAACCCTATCAAGATTGCTAATGCTCTAAACTCTGTCGGTCACAATCTCATCAAAAATGTCACCAAAAACAACAAGGGGGGGATTACTGTCAAATGCCACAACTCTGCCCAAGCTCAAAAGTTGAAAACAATAAACCATCTAGGTAAATGGTCTGTAGAAACAGAATATGCAAAGTCGGAAATCCAAAGTAAAGGAGTAATAACAGGCCTTCCAACTGACATCCCTGAACAAGACATCTTGGAAAATGGCAAAAAATCAGGGGTTATCGAAGCTAAGAGACTCACACGTAAAAGAGATGGGCATATTGAAAATAGTCTTTCTGTGTGTTTAACTTTCAACACGCCTAATTTACCATCTCGCTTTCAGCTGGGATACGAGCTATTTGAAGTTAAACTATATGTCCCCCCGGTTATTCGTTGTTTTAATTGCCAGAGACTGGGACACGTTGCAAATAGATGTCGCGCAAAAACCCGATGTGTACGCTGTGGTGGAAATCACAACTATGAAACATGTACTCAACGAGACCAGGTTCGATGCTGCAGATGCGGTGGTAACCACTCATCCGCATATGGTGGATGTGCCACAATAAAAGATGAAAAGAAAATTCAAGGAATTAGAGTAAACTGTAAAATATCATATGCTGAGGCTGCAAAAACAGTTAAAACCAACTTCACTATAACTAGAACAGATGATGTACAAACCCCCTCAACCATGTCAACAGTCACAAATTCGAACACAGTACCTACACAAAGCAAAATAGTTGAACACATACCGGTACAAATCAGTAACAAAAGAACCGCTCAAGCAACGAATACACAAACTGTGGACGCATCTACTCAAACGGACAAAATAATAGGAACACAAACGGAACCAACTGCACCTTCCATGGTCATCAAACCTGAGCAAATCATAGATCTTCTACTAGGAACCATGCAAATCTTGGAAAATATGAAAAAGAAAGATGACAAAACTGCAGCAGTTAAATCACTTGTTAAACAAATACTATCGACTCCCCAGACTAGTGAAATTTCCTCACCTAAAGAAACTAACCAACAAAGAAAAACCAGAGTTCCATCACAATCACCTGATGCCACAAAAATGCGAAACCAATCACAAAAACAATCTCAAAGTAAGAAGCAGGAACCAACTGACAAATCACAAATGGGACCACCAGCAAGTACATCCACTAGAAGCTCAAGTCAAAATAACAAAGGCAGGAACAGTAAGACCTCAACATGAATTTTCTCACCATGGTTTTCATACTTCAATGGAATGCACAATCACTTATTGCACATGGTGATGAATTTAAGAATGCTATAAATGACCTCACTGATAAACCAGACATTATATGCATTCAAGAAACATGGCTCAAAACAAATCGTAATTTTAATTTACCCGGGTACAATATATACAGAAACGACAGAAATAATGACTCCAAGAAACAAGGTGGTGGTACTGCCATCTTGACAAAAAAAGGTCTTGCTGTTAATTATATTTGCAACCACCAAGACCCTATCGAATTTCAAATTATGGAAATTTATGACAAAAATAATAAAAAATGGTACATTACTGATGTTTACAATCCTTGTTTAAATCTCGAAGATTGTCATATTAATGAGATTGTGGAAAAAATGGACAAAGTTTGTATTATATGTGGTGACTTCAATAGCCACAACCCCCTCTGGGGAAGCATTAACATAGACAAAAATGGCAACACTGTTGAAAACTTTTTGATAAACCATAATCTAGTTTGTATTAATAATGGTGATGGCACTAGAATAAATCCTATCAATGGCAATGTGTCTTGTATTGACATCACTATTACCACTTCAGGAATAGCTGCAAATTGTACTTGGAAAGTTCTTGACAATACTTGGGGCAGCGATCACTATCCCATTATGATTAACTGTGATCGTTCCTGTTACAATACCCCTACTAATCAAGTCCCTCGCTGGTCTATTAAGAAAGCTGACTGGGCTAAATTTGAGAAAGCCTGTGATGAATTAATCACTGAACCTGATCACTCTGACAACACTGAAGAGGTTTACAACACCTTTGTTAACCAATTAACGTCTGCTATAAACCACGCCATTCCAATGACCAACCCCTCTAAAACTAACAAAAGTACTACTCCTTGGTGGAATGAAGACTGCAAAAAAGCAATTTTTGAAAGAAAAAAGGCACTGAAAACCCTTCAAAAAACCTCCCTCCCAGCCGACTTAATAGCTTATAAAAGAGCCAAAGCTATTGCACGTAAAACCATAAAGGCTGCCAAAAAGAAGGATTGGGAGAATTTTTGCAACGAAATAAACTGCCACACCCCTTCCAAAACTATATGGAATAAAATCAAACGTATTAATAAATCCCAGTCAAACCGTAACATTCCCATTCTTAAAAAGAATGATATTAACATAATTTCGGACAAACAAAAAGCTGACTATCTTGCTGAAAGTTTCTCAAATATTTCCAGTGATTCCGATTATAATGATGATTTCCAGAAAATTAAAGAAGATGCCGAAAAAGACATATTCATTAATAACAACAATGATAATGCTATCAATGAACCATTCACTACAGCTGAACTCAATAAGGCCATTGATAAGAGTAAATGTACTACTCCTGGGAAGGATAAAATCAGCAACAATATTATCAAGAAGTTTCCTGTGAAAATTCGCAACTATCTTCTCACAATTTTTAACTTAATTTGGATTTCCGCACAGTGTCCTAGTAGTTGGAAAGAAGCTATTATTATCCCTTTACTAAAACCAGGGAAGACAGCTGATGATCCATTATCTTACAGGCCCATTGCTCTTACATCTACTTTATGTAAACTTATGGAACGAATGGTCAATACTAGATTAATATGGTACCTTGAAAATCATAACCTATTAGACTGTCATCAGAGTGGCTTTCGAAAGGGCCGTAGTACTAAAGATCATATCATCCAACTAGAGTCCTCCATTAACAAGGCCTTCGTTAACAAGGAAAGTACCTATACTGTGTTTTTAGATATTGAAAAGGCTTACGATATGCTTTGGCGAAAAGGCATCATCATTAAACTTCAAGCTTTAGGTATTTATGGCAGAATCACCTTATGGATTGATAACTTTCTTAAAAATAGGAAAATTCAAGTTAATGTAAATGGTACTCTCTCTGATCCACGAGAACTTAAAAATGGTGTTCCTCAAGGAAGTGTTATCAGCCCTATTCTTTTTAACATTGCTGTTAATGATTTACCCAATAATATTGTTGGCGCTAAGATATCCCAATTTGCAGACGATATTGCTATCTGGAAATCCCATAGAAATATTAACTTCATAAAAAAGAAAATTCAGTATAACCTTAATGCTATTAAATGCTGGTGTGACAAATGGGGTTTTAAAATATCTACCTCTAAAACAATTGCGGTTCTTTTTTCTAACAAACTTAATACTAACATGAAACTTGACATAAACAAGGTTAATATTAATTTAAGTAAAACTGCCAAATTCTTAGGAATAATCTTTGACCACAAACTTACGTGGAAACATCATATAGATTCCATTATTAAAAAATGTAAATCTAAACTTAACATCCTCAGATGTATTAGTGGTAATGATTGGGGAGCTGACTGTAAAACTCTTTTTCGGCTCTACAAATCATTGATCAAACCACTATTAGACTACGGATCTGAAGCTTTTGACTCAGCCGCCACTTCCATTAAAATTAAACTTGATAGTATTCAGTATCAGTCACTTAAAATCTGTACAGGAGCTATTCGCGGTACATCTTTAATGAATCTCCAAATTGAATGTGGTGACCCTCCTCTCCAATTACGGCGTCAATTAATGTGTAATTTATATGGAATCAAACTTAAAACTCACCTTTTACACCCAAATAAAATCCTTCAAGAAGATAATTGGCAAAAACAATATTATGTCAATAAATGGACGAATACTCATCATCGGACACCTTATGAAGGAAGATACCAACAAATCCCCATTAACATCTTTCCTCTGCATAACCCGTTTCCGTTTTGGCATTACAACTCGCCTGTTATTTCTAAAGAAATTCTCTCCAATACTGTTAACATTACTGACAATAATATCATATATTATATTGCCACTGAAATCATCAACACGAGGTGGACAAACTATCTTCGGATTTACACCGATGGATCATTTAACCCCAAATTAAACAGAACAGGATGTGGCTTTGTCATCCCTCAACTTAAATATGCTAAAAATGTTCGTCTTAACAATGAAGCTTCCATTTTTACTGCTGAGCTCTTTGCCATCCTCCTTGCAGTAGAATGGGTTGAACAAGTTAAACCTCTTAACACATGTATTTTTAGTGATTGTTTAAGTGCTCTTCAAGCCATCTCGGAACCCATCCCAAATAATAAAATAGTCTGTGATATTCGTCATACTTTACTGAATATTCAACATCAAGCCAATATGGTCATCTTTGAATGGGTCCCAGGACACTGTGGAATTAAAGGGAATGAGGAAGCAGACAAGCAAGCAAAAATGGCTACTCGTAAAAATATAATTGAAGTTAATATCCCTCTGTCAGATACAGAGATAAAACATACACTCAAACTTGAACTTGAAGAAAAATGGGAAAAATCTTGGACAGATACTAAATCTTCTAACTTTAAAATAGTTCAAAAAAAGGCCAAGCTACATTTCAAATCTTGGGACCTTCCACGATGGAAAGAAGTCATTCTTCACAGACTGAGGCTTGGAGTTTGCAGAAACTTAAATGGCTTTCTCTATAAGATGGGGAAACATCCAGATGGAAAATGTGACACCTGTAACCTATATGACGACGTCGGGCACTTTCTCATTAAGTGCAAAAAATATCAAAAACAAAGGGACAATCTACAAAAAAATCTTAGACTTTCAAATGCTCAAATGACCATAGAGAAATTATTAGGAGAAAATCTAAATGTGCATGAAATAATTAATTTCATCCAAAAATGTAATATCAACATATAATTTACAGCTCCCTATGATCCCTTTCTTTCATACATTTTTTCTGTCTTTTCTTTTGATCTCTGGGATTGTTTGAGTTATTGCCTATCTATTGGGGGGTAGGTAGTGATTCACCGGACATCTTTGCAACTTGGTCTTCCCCCTGGGGGTGTTGCGAACTCTGCAAATCACCCGGCAGTGCCCGGGCACTTAAATTGCTGGCACACGATCCGGCCCTGCAGGGTATTCTTCAAAAGTTGCATTGTGTTTGGTGAATCACAGCCTCCTCCGCTTGTTTTTTGTTTTTTCCGTTCGTTCTCTATCAGGCTCCGTTTGTATTTTTGTTGGTGGCACAAAGAGCACGTAGTATGCTAGAAGTGCCAACCTAACTTACACCAACAACAACCAACAACAACATCGATTCGTCTAAAACAACTACAGCTAGTACAACACCAGGAACAGTAACAACCTTGCTTGAAAAGAAGTTTCGTTTAAAAAATGTCAACGATGAAAACGGGAGGGTAAGGTATTTTTTACTAAATTTGGATACATGGTTTGAACAAAATTGTGACATAAAACAAATTGAGAGAATTTTACAAACTGGTAAAGGAATATCGCAAATTACTCTGTTGTCCCTTACCATTCAATTTCTTTAGAAAAATAAGAAGTTTATAAAGACGTATTTTAGTATCACCCCAACATTAGGTAAAAGATGGAAAAACCATATAGAGTGTATTTGTAATCACTGTGAGCCTCTGTAAATTATCAATTTTAACAAGTATAATTTTAGACATTACATCATTTATTAAAAAAACTATAAATAGCAAAGGGTACAGCCTGTACCCTTCTCCTAATTTCAGCATTATACTTAATTTATTGAAAATAATTGGATAGAGTTAGTTATATTCTGAAAACTGTGAATAATAAGAATGAAAACAAAATAGCGCCCTCTGTGAGGGACGCTATTTTTTAAAATTAATTTTAGAGTTTGTCATTTATTGTTTTATAAATTTAGCCTATAGAGGGCGCTGTTGAGGCGCTAAAAATCTGGTGTTTTGAATAAATATAAATAATACAAAAAAATATAATAATTTGTATATATAATTTTTTAATTTTAAGCGTCAACATTTTGGTTTTTAAAATAAATTAAATACAAAATAAAGGGCGCTGTTTAAACGTAAATGAAATACAACAAATATATAAGTTTTTGTAGTTTTAAGCGCCAAAAATTTGGTGTTTTAAATAAATTGCAGTTTGGCATGGTGATGGAGACGGAGGGTTACTGCATCCCAGTCGGCAAAACTATGTTTCAAACACGGGTTAATAATAGGCCTAAGTAAGAAAAAACGCGTGTCTTGGCGAGGTAAAATTAAATATTCAAACACGCGTTTCAAACACTTCGGGACGTATTACAATGTAATACTAATAATATGCGTGTCTGAAACCACTGTTGAATATTTCATTTTACCTCTCCAAGACACGCGTTTTTTTAAACATAGTTTTGCCGATTGGGATGCTACTTTCTCTGTTGTTTAAAAATGATGTCACCGCTGATATTGCTTTTCCAGGTTCAAGAAGCTTTTTATCGGTCATATTTGTAATGTGGAAAATATCAAGTTCGATTTTTCTTCCCGAACAATACTGTTGTATCTTGTTTCGGGCGATTCACAATGCAGTGCGCCATCAAGCGTTTGACTCAAAAGAGCCACTTTTAAACTTTACGGTCGACTTCTTCCGTGTAGTGAAATATCTATTCTTCATTGTTCACGCGAGGTACAACACAAACATAAATGTATCCGGAAGCGTCGTTGAATAAAACATTGTTATTTGCAGAAAAAAATGGAACTTTAATCGTCGCGTCCAAAAAGACGTAAAAACCGATGAGTTCATGCAAAATGAATACCGTTTTTCAAACTGATGCCGACTTTTCCCCATGATGCACTGCGGGTATAGCAGGATTTGCGCCTCCAACGGCAGCTTCTAGATATTGTGAATCGCTCGAATTACAGACTCTATGAAATCCGGACTCGTTGTTAGTATTGCCATGGAGGAATCCTCCATGGTATTGCGCATGGGGAAGTGTAGACTTGAAGACAAGTCGTTAGATAGTCGGGTTTTATCCGTGAATTTCAGTCGAAATTCATCGGCACGGCTGGTTTAAGACTAGTAACGTGCCGAGTTGCGACAGATCTAACGACTTGATCAATACGTTCTCTATGGCAAGCCAAAGGGGAAACAATTAATTATATAAAAACATATATATATAAAATAAATACATATACATGTATATATAAATAATATAATATAATATAATGTGTATTATTATATATAAAATAACATAATTATATAAAAACATATATATATATATAAAAAATAAAAACATATATAAACATTATTATACATATATTTTATAAATAAAACATATATAAAGAAATATATAATTTGTATGTAATATATATATATATAATATAATATGTATTACATAAACATACATTAATATATATAATATCTTACAAAATATCAAAGTTCCAAAAATCTTTAAAAGTAACAAAATATAATTGTAAAAAAATATATTTTAACTGTTATTGTTAACTTAGGAAAAATATTTAACATATAACAAATATATATGATAAACATAAGTATGTACATGTATACAAATATATATTGTGTTTTAAAATATATAAAGTTTACAAATATAAAGTGTTGGCCAAATTACGGCACAAGATGGCGCTCTGCTGAACCCGCCAAATATGTCGAATCTGGGCCCAATTTCTTGGCCCAGAGCTCAATTTCTTGGCTCTGCTTACCGTTAGCGAACAATCTCTGCTTACTATAGCAGAACATTCGGTGCTTACGGTAAACGTATTTCACGCGTTAGCGAGGAATGTTGGTCTCTGAGCATGCGTACATCCCGTAACTAAGGATTCTGTGCTTACAGGGTTAGCTAAAAAAATTCTGCTAGCGCGGTTAGCGGTAAATGTTGACCGTAAGCGCGGAATTCTGTGCTTAGCAGAGCCAAGAAATTGGGCCCAAATCTCTATTGCTGCGTTTCAATCGCGTCGTGTTTATTGTGTTCCCGAGTTCACGAGTCGTATAATGGCGTTCCAATCGCCTGGTAACTCGTGTTCACCAGCCAGTGGTGAACTGGAGGTGGAATTTTGAAGTGAACTCGAGGTGGAATTTTTTCTTCATGTTTACGACTTTATAAACGAATAAAATACTCGCGCATGCGTGTTGGTTCAAGTACCAGTTCAAGTCTTGCGCGATAAAGAATATCCTTACCACATGACTGGCTCGACTGTGCGCGTGCGTCTTGGTGGGTAGCGTTTGGAATGAAACCCACTCGTGAACACAGAGAAATTCACGGTGAACACGATAAACACGGGTGACGCGATTGGAACGCAGCAAGAGTACTGTATAGAGCGATACGCGACGGTGCATGCTGCGCGCGCGTGTGTACATGTACATGTACTGTTAGTTAGCTAGCTAGCTGCATGTGCGCCGGCTGCTTTCGTCGTATAAACTCGTAAGAATGGCGGACCCAAACACATAGCATGGTGTTCTAAAACGCACAGGCAACGTCGTACTTCAACTTTCAAACGTTGTGGTTCAACTTTCAAAACGTCGTGGTTCAACTATCAAAACGTCGTGGTTCAACTTTCAAAACGTTGTGGTTCAACTTTCAAAACGTCGTGGTTCAACTTTCAAAACGTTGTGGTTCAACTTTCAAAACGTCGTGGTTCAACTTTCAAAACGTCGTGGTTCAACTTTCAAAACGTCGTGATTCAACTTTCAAAACGTCGTACTTCAACTTTCAAAACGTCGTAGTACTTTAACTTTCAATTAACGTCGTGGTTCAACTTTCGCGCGCTTTTACCTGGCTCTAGGTAGCCGCGTATTCGGCCGGATTTCTGGTCGCGGATTCAGCCAAGCATTCATTCACCAAAAGCCGAAAAATATATAATACATGCTGCAAAAGGTGATGCAAAGGTTTATGTCATTTTATTCAAAGACATTTTAAAAATAAACGGTAAATAACAATACTTTTACAAACCATTTCAAATCATACAACATAAGCCACACTTTTTTAAACCTTTCCTGTAATTTTGATGAAAAAAATACAGTTAAATTAGCTGCCTACTGGAGGTAATCCTACTTCAAGTTATTTTAATAGATTGGGAAAAGAGAATGCAACATTTAAAACAAAATATACCTCACATGTTATCAAAAACTCATACTTTTATTTTATAATCTCCAAAATAATGCTACTGGGCAAACTTAATGTTGGTATAGGCTTAAGCCGAACACTAATTAGTGCCTAATTAGCCCGTTAAATAAATCCCCTTTTCAATGCAGTATTGTAATGCGTTTTTCAAAGTTAAAATCTCATATTGGTATTTCATGATCTACGAGATCATGCTTCTATGCACACTTTTCTCTCGCAATTTTGGTAAAGACTTCAGCGGCCAAACAGTAATTAGTGCACTCGTTTGGGCTTATTCGCGATGTTCTTGGTGATTCAATTAATTGAATGTTGAAGTACGACGTTTTGAAAGTTGAAGTACGACATTTGGAAAGTTGAACAACGATGTCTGCCTGTCCGTTTTAGAACACCTTAGATAAGACAGCGTCGAAACACTGTCTTGCAATTGTTGAAGAACAGGACTGTTTGGGTCCGCCATTCTTATGAGTTTATACGACCGTAGACATGGAGAACAAAAAACCTCCATGTCTAGGATACGACCGTACGATAGGTACGTAGGCCTACACGGATATGATATGGACACGCGCGCGCGCGCGCAGCATGCACCGTACCGCCGCGCTCTATATTATGAGATCTGCTGATTCGACATGTTCGGCGGGTTCAGCAGAGCGCCATCTTGTGCCGTAATTTGGCCAACACTTTATATTTGTAAACTTTATATATTTTAAAACACAATATATATTTGTGTACATGTACATACTTATGTTTATCATATATATTTGTTATATGTTAAATATTTTTCCTAAGTTAACAATAACAGTTAAAATATATTTTTTAACAATTATATTTTGTTACTTTTAAAGATTTTTGGAACTTTGATATTTTGTAAGATATTATATATATTATTAATGTATGTTTATGTAATACATATTATATTATATATATATTACATACAAATTATATATTTCTTTATATATGTTTTATTTATAAAATATATGTATAATAATGTTGATATATGTTTTTATTTTATATATATATATATATGTTTTTATATAATTATGTTATTTTATATATAATACACATTATATTATATATATTACATACAAATGATATATTTCTTTATATATGTTTTATATATACATTATGTGTAATAATGTTTATATATATTTATGTTTTTATTTTATATATATATATGTTTTTATATAATTAATTGTTTCCCCTTTGGCTTGCCATAGTTCTCGCACCGTTATTCATATATGCGTGCAGCGCAATACATATGCAATGTATTTCTGCGGTGAGATCCAATGGCGCACTGGTATGCAAATGAAGACTCATCCATTCCGTTACATGGGGAGTTCTACTCAATACTTTGGGGACATGTTTCTATATCTGGTGACGTTTAACGACCAACACACTCAGCTAGGTCAATTGCGTGTTACAATAAAATGTATCATTGTGATACACTTGATTTATTTGACTTGTGTAGGCTCTATTATTACTTTTGTAATGTTACACAATACAAAGTACGAACCCTTGAAGTAATGAGAATGATCTACGTAGAAAAAGAATAGTAGCTAAACACCTCTTTTAACCGCATGTGTTGTACGAGATCTATAAAGGTGGTTTAAAAACACTGCAGGCCTAACACATGTTCGTATAGCGCACAACCGAGAAAACGAATTTAATATCACAGGAAACGAAGTTAATATCACAAAAACAATCAGGAAAATTAAGTTAAACATAAAAACACCCAAGAATGACATGTATACGCCAAGTTTGAATGTTAGGTAGACCTATTTTCGGGAAAAGATAGGAGACATTCGTGTGAGACGATGCAATGCAGTGCACGTATTTGGAAGATGTTCTAAAAAAAATTTGAAAAGTTTTTTTTGGGGGAAAGAATTCCACATCATAATCTTATGCACAAACCATAGAAAAACGAGATTTATTTGATTAAGAACATTTTTGAAAATGTTGATTTAATTTTATATCCAGACAATAAAAAGTGGAAGTTTGATGATAAAATTAAAAAGGAAAAATGTCTGTGTTTTAGGAAAATGTATTTGGCACATTAATTGGTTTGTTCGTGGGGACAGTGTCCAGATTTGGAATCAACCTAATGTTTAACCAGGGTCCCAACAATTCTTGCTGGACAAGTGGACAGAAAAAAATTAATTATGTGGTTTGAGCTTAAACCATAGAGCTGTATAATAAAGATATAGCTCTATGGCTTAAACTATGAACTTGAGAAACTTGAAATAAATCACAATAAAAAATACCAATCACACATGTAACTATAAATGACATACAAGTCACACAATGGATTAAATTTTGCTTGCTTTTATTTGGCATTGATACACTGCAGATAACATGTAATAACTACTGCCATAGTATTAATATTCTTATTATGTATTGTTTACTGATGTTATAAAACCAAAATACTAAAACGAAAACAAAATTAGCCCCCGACTTTCTATGAATTTAAAACCAAAATAAAAACTTGCGATGTCATTTTATAATAATAATTGTTCATACCATGCAAAGATACATTTGGCAGCGTTCTTCACAGGCCAAATTTTGATAGGACACCCTGTACGGCTTTAACTTCGAATTGTGAGTGTTTCTAGATATTTGTGCAATATGAACACGATATTAAAGATTTGTACAACACAATTTCTGTTTTGTATAAAACCGTGATTGAAAAGCAAAATTTGACAGGCCGGCATAACATTTGACAGGCCGGCATAACATTTCAACAGGGCGGCATAAAAATATGGCAGAACAGCGTAACATTTACACAGGGCAGGCTACCCTGCTAAAATTGATTGTGGAGGACACTGACTGGGTAAGTCTATGTCATTTTAACATCTGTATAATTTGCTTTGAATATTAACAATACAATTTTAACCAGACTTGTCGGTTTTCATGAAACACATATTCACTATACGAAAGCTGAAAAGAATATTATGTATACTTCCATGTTTCCAAGATAATTTTGTGACTGTTGCGACTGTTTTATTATCTGTACTTATATTGTTGAAACATGAAATGCCAAGATGCAGAGTTCTGCGATATTTTTACAGCACATCTAAAAAATGTGGAACACCGAATTAGCTTATCTTGGAAAATTTAGTTGGTCAATTAAGCTTCCGTAGTTTACTGATGGGTTAAACAAAATAAGTTTTGACATTCGCTGTCATCTGTTATCCCTCTGTCATATTAATGGGAGCAGTTCGTCCTGTGACTTGTGCAGCCGTATTAATAAGCTGTACAGCCTGACATCTCAGTAGCAAGAAGTGGACTTGGGTAAACCAATTAGCTGTAGTGTACAAAGAAAGAAAATATACAGGTATAAATTAAATGCCAAGGGAATAATGTTGCAACATTAGGTGGCTCTACACTTCCAGAATTGTGAGAGAAAAAACTGACCATTGCGATTTTAGGAAAATTCTACAGTACATTACATTTGATATGCACGTCAAATAGTTCATGACACAATATGTTGTGTACACAAATTACCACCATGAACCAAAGTCAACGGGACAGTCTTCGTGGAATGTGTACAACATTGATCTGAAAATACCTGTATTGTGGAATTCAATCCTTTGTAAAGGGTACCCTAGACCATGGAGGTAGGAAACACCTACCTCCATGCCTAGACCAACTGATTCTACTGTTCTTTCGAAATATTCAAGTTTTTCTCTCAGAAAGGACCACAATAATAATGAACAAATCCCGCTGAAAACAAAAATAACATTTTCGCCTAGAGCAATGTTCTCCTAAATCTCACTTAAAACCGTAGTAAACAGTTCTGACATTTTCTACACTGATAGTTCACTGATCGTACAGTCTGCGAGTTTATATAATAAATTTAATTATTTACAAAAGATTTTAATGCAATTTCACCCACCATCGCTGCTGCCACTGTGTCACTCTCGACGGTCTAAGTACTACGATACGGTACGCATGCACGAACGTGCGAAGTCAACACTTCACGGCTCGCTAGCTAGCTATCCTACATGTACATGTACATGTATGTACGCTCGAATTATCCAGTTTGTAGAGATCAGTGGTACCGGGTACCAGTACAATACGCGAAGCAAAGCGTAGAATACATGCTGTATAAAACTGCTCATAAATTTGTATCCCCTCTGGAATCTGAACCAATCAGAGTGCTCGCATAGAATTCGCTAGCGATTGTCATAGGTTGTGTACAAAACTGAAAACGAATTGTCCAAGTCGGTAAATTAACTTCGAACTCTGCACATTGGGTACGAGGCAACCGCAACCTCCCCCCTGTATACCGAGTGGACCGCTATTACCGACTTGGCACCAAGTCTAGGGGAAGTGAAGATTATTAGTAATCAGTCAAGTGATGGTTCAACGACAGGAAAATGTTCCGGGAGTCTGATTTTCATATCACAAAGTACCGTTCAATAAAAAGCGATCCCAATCCGTCAGGGAAAAAGAAGAAAAAAAGAAGAAATACGCTATAACTGCATGCTTTGTATAAACATATGTCCCTCTTAACTGCAAGCAAGTAAAACAAAGCATTAAGCTCTAGTTATTGTGTAAAAGGATATTTAGAGCGCTTATAGCAACTACGGCGCTTGGTGTGATACCTGGGCGTTTTCAAAACCCTAGCTTCGTTCATGCAGATTGGAAATGGGGATGTAGACGGAGCCTAACTGGGGTTTGGAAAAGGGCCGGGACGAACAGAACAAACCGCAGAGTTGATATAGCGCCACCACGTGTTGCAGAACAGGACACGACAGGGCAGGTGATATGAGTTGGATGTATTGTCCAACTCAATCACCTGCCCTGTCGTGTCCGTGTACACTGTATGTAGTGACATTTCGATATACATGTACAGTAGGTACAGCAAATCATCAAAATATCGCAGTTTAGCAATTTATGCACAATTTTAGTATTTTATATTTTTTATTAAAGAGACTGACTTTCTCAACATGCTAGTTGAAAACATTGCCACATTTTTGTACAGTTCTTTCCATTCGATAAAATATAATGCCCTTCGTTTGATTCATGGTTGATGGATAGATCATAGACATGGAGAACAAAAACCTCCATGTCTATGGATAGACGCAGTCGCAATTCTTGTTACATGTATATACAAATTACAATAATGTACCGGTACATGTACATGTACATGTACATGTACTTTAAAGTGGCCTCATTCTTACTGCTTTGGGGATTTCCAAGAAGTCTGACTTGTCATTTTGAATTCAAGATGAATGCAAAAAAATGGTAAGCCTATCAAATTCAATTGATGTTTGCCGCAGATGATGCATCGTTCAGGCATTATTACCTGTCATCAATATCACGGGTGGGAAAGGCGTGGCCAAAACTTCCGAAGTTTTAGAACGTGTATTTCGTGTTAAAGAAAACCTATGCAAATTAACAATGTACGAGATTTTTGGAGATATTAAATGCTTTTGTCCTCACTGAAACATATCATGCTAAGCAGAAATGTTAAAAAAGGTAAACAAAATGCTCTTTAACGGAACTTAGCTATGCTCGCGCTGTAACACAATGTGCACGTTGTATAATGTAATAAATTTATCGGATTCGACATATTTTAATGTGACGTCACGCATTCTTTTTTTTTGGGTACAACGTGAGTCACTGGTACTCGCCTAACTGCTTTCACCACATACTTACCGCGTGTTGGCCAAGCGGCGTATCGTGAGAGAGAAACCAACGATACATTTGCCCCGAAGTTTGACGATGTCGCGCAATTCAGGAAGGAAATAAGCTATCTAAAGTCGACCTCCAAACAACAAACTTTCCGAAGCTCAATGTGCCAGATGATCGGTTGGCAATATGGCCAAGAACACTTCAGGCATGAGCAACGGAAATAGCAGCATTCTGAATGGTATTACGGAGGTGAAAAGTAAGGTATGTAGAACAACAAACCACGATCCGATTGCACCGTTTCTGCGTGTCGTGGCATGCGTTACATTACTAGCCGGATGTCGGTCACTTCGACACCGTCCTAGCCAACTCGTCAACTCGACACCTGACCAACTCGACACCAATTCGACACCTAGTCGGCACCTAGCCAACCGTTTCAACTCGATACCTCGCCAACTCGACACCCAGATTTTGTCTCCTGCGCACGACTGCCAACTCGACACCTCGCCAACTACCCCTAGAACTAGTCTGGGTCTCCCGACGCTTGTAGGGCAGAACCCATATAGATAGAGAGGGTTTTTACAGGTTAACCGCCGTTAAACAATAGAAACCGTGCATTTCGGGCAATAACTCCATACTGCCGCACGGTCTACCCCAACCAAAAATTTGTATGAGTACGTCTTTATCAACTCACCCAGCCGCTGCCTACCAAAAACTGGTCGAATCTCGGCCAATTTCTGTAAAAAAGGTGAAAACTATCCCCGTTCCGCAAACGCGATTGTTACAAGATGGCGGATAACTCGTGCAAAATTTCAAGCTGCAGCCGCATGCGCATTAGCCGTTTTTGAAACACAAACTTCATCTTGCTAGGCCTTATTCATACAGTTAAGCAATGGGTCCAAGCAATGCGCCGGTGGCACAGCCACAAAAGACCGAAGCCAGAGTTTGGAAAACAGCCCTGTCATCGTTCAGAGAAGCCATGTGATTGGTCCGCACTGACCCCGGCCGGGGTCATTCACGGTACCAACAGTTCATTGAACGTCGTTATCCGCCATCTTGTAACAGTCGCGTTTGCGGAACGGGCATAGTTTTCACCTTTTTTACAGAAATTGGCCGAGATTCGACCGGTTTTTGGTGGGCAACAGCTGGGTGAGTTGATAAAGTACTCATACAAATTTTTGGTTGGGGTAGACCGTGCGGCAGTATGGAGTTATTGCCCGAAATTTGTGCACGGTTTCTATTGTTTAACGGCGGTTAACCTGTAAAAACCCTCTCTATCTATGGGTCTCTGCCCTACGGGCGTCGGGAGACCCAGAGTTCTAGGGGTACTCGCCAACTTGACACCCGACTTCCCAAAAAACCTTGGTTGGTCCGTGCTGGTATGCCCAAGCCACACCACTACTATACGGAGGGGTGCTCTGCGATGTCACAGGTCAGTGTATCGCGCGCGCGACACGATACACTGACCTTGGACCCAATAATTGGGGCGTTTTCACTCCTTTTTCGAATTTTGAATTTTGTCTGTCGTTCTAACGCCCCAACAGTTCCTCAGCCTATTGCCTGTAAAAAATTAAGTTGTGACCACAAAAGTTGCCCAAAACAGGCCAAATACTTGACAAAATATCATGGAAAGCGCACACTGGCTTCTATACATGTTAAAGAAGAACTGTTATGGCTTCAATGGTACTCACGATTATTTGGGGTTGCAAATCCGAGCAATTTCGACCAGCTTTTCAAAACAATGTTGCCCACAACGTTCGGTCAATATAAACTACATAGACGTCCCGACAGCACCCGACTCGCATAAAGAGCAAACTATGGGAAGACGGGGGGACACGACAATGGCTTTTCCAGCGACCATCAGAGACTTTCATGGTCCAGGAGCGCAGGCCTGCATCGTTGCACTGTATAGCGCGCACGTGTGCTATTGCAGTGCAAGAGTAGTACCAGTACGTGTGTGTACAAATGCAAGTACTACGTGTACATGTATGTGTCATTTTGGTTAAAGTTTTGAAAAAGTGGTCTTACATGTAAAGTGGAAGACATGCATCTATTCTTTCAGACATTTTATAAATTTTCATAAATCGACAACCTCATCCCTGTAAATGAATACAAGTGTACTTCCTTAATTAGACAGTTCTGTAAATTTACTGTAAGTGTACTGTAAGTGTAATAACATTGAGAAGTTTCAGTAGTTTGTATACCATGTTATACATACAATAGCTGTTCACATACGATTTTGCAGTGTTTATCCAGGAACAATATTATCCCAGTGTATCAGAGATACATAATACTATAGAGCCAAATCAGTAAGTGGTTCTGGACAACAATGGTACCCTGTGTTTAAAACCTCAGTGTATCTCATTAACCTGCCATTGACCTCTGAAATAAAACACTACACAAGTATTGGGCTTGAATTCAGTAGAAACCAAAACGTATCTTAAATACTGCTACATGTTTGTATGCATACATTGTACATTAACATATTTGTATCGATGTGGAGCCATTGCTTTGTTTTCGTGTACAAAATGATTAGAAAATCGACAACTTTTTCAGTATGCTCCTATTTCAACCACAATTAATTTCCTGGATTGAAATATTTTGACCCAATATACCTTACGCGTACGTGTACATATTATACCCTAACCCAAACACTACCCAAACCAATATCCTAACTCTAGTTTTTGAGTAATTTTGAGTTAGTCCATCTATTTCGTGAAAAAACCTTGTAGAGACCTTTACACCCTCTAGAAATTACCCTGTGGAGACGTATTCATTCCCATTGTTCCTATTGTGTCCATGTGTCCACAGAGTGTACATGTCCCTTCAGAGTACGTTATGTGTATGCTATACATGTCAGTGGACACGTACCATACATGTACACTAGTGTATGGTACATTTAACAATTGTTGCCTGCTGTGACATGGTCCATGGCGTTTTGTACACCCGAGGGGAAAATGGCACCCGAGGCGAAGCCGAGGGTGCCATTTGCCCCCGAGGGTGTACAAAACGCCATGGACCATATCACAGCAGGCAACAATTGTTTTGTTATACCACGGTAATACTAATAGATTACAGCAGGCAAGAATTGTTTGTTATGGGTCCGTTCCCGTTGCGGTGCAAAATTGCCGAAGTAGTCGCACTGAATGTTCCGTGTTTTTCTTCGTACTGGCGCTGTCCTGCCTAGAAAATCAAATTTCTGATCTCCTCTTTTGAACGAGACAGAAATCGCTTCTTTGGAGGTGACTTAATGCTGTCGTCTGCCGACATTACGGAGAAAATAAGGCAACATTCGAACAGAACAACAGCAGACGAACAGCATAAACGAAAGCCGGTGTAAACAACAATGGCGGTCGTTAGTCGTTGCCGAAAGTGCTAACTTCACTGTTCCCTGTTTACATCGCACAGGAACATACATCAATTTACGTAGTACCAGCTCATATAACACAGCGTTGCTAGACTCTAATATCAGTCGCTTCCACAGAAATGGCCGGCCAGGCTATGCGCTAGCGTGTAAAAAAAGATTCCGCGGCCTGGAAAAAGAAAGTTCATGTACCCCGTGGGGTACATGAACTCATGTACCACGCGTACTCGGCGTACATCACTCATACCATGCTCATACATCGGCACACTCGGATACATGCGTTTTTGTGGCATGTCACGTGAACGCTTCTCGACCAATAAAAATTCACAATCTATTGCCGTGGTATAACAATGGTTACTGTCTTACGTTATTGAAGTAGAACAATCCCCCAATTGGGCACTTTCCAGGCCGGAGTGTTCTTTTAAAATAAAACCAAACTCTGGATATTTTTAAACACCTGAGACAGTTAAGCCAATCCTACTGGTTGAGAGCCCGACACGGGGTATGTTTAAACGGTTTATAAAACATGGCCCAGCCAGTGTTACATGTACATTAAATTTGGACTTCTATAAAGTCTGGTGCATGGCCCTTTCATTGGTTGAAACTTCACAAGGCAGGCGCAACTACATGTACCAATGAATCTGTACAGTTGACATTTTTGTTGGAACCTGTTGGATTAACCAGTTCGCGCCGGATGACATATATAAAAGTTTTCCCCAGATTCAAAACGGATGACGCATAAACACGCCACGAGCAAGGCCGGAAATGTCTGTCAGCAGCGAGCAAGGCCGGAAATGCGTTGGTGTGCTTCCTGGCACTATCGGCCTAAACCCGCTTCGAATCGAGTTTCGTTAAAAATAATCCTGCCTCTCGGCTCAGTGATGTTAAAATAACCCCGGCGCGAACTGGTTAACCAGTTCGCGCCGGGATTATTTTAACATCGCCGGGATTATTTTAACATCGCCGAGCCCACGGGCGGGATTATTTTTAACGAAACTCGATCCGAAGCGGGTTCAGGCTGATAGTGCCGGGAAGCACACCCATGCATTTCTGGCCTGGCTCGCTGCTGACATACATTTCCGAACTTGAACTTGGCGTGTTTATGCGTCATCCATTTTGAATTTGGGGAAATGTTTGCGTTTATATACGTCATCCGGCGCGAACTGGTTAAGCCAATCCTACTGGTTGAGAGCCGGACACGGGGTATGTTTAAACGGTTTATTAAACATGGCCCAGCCAGTGTTACATGTACATTAAATTTGGACTTCTATAAAGTCTGGTGCATGGCCCTTTTATTGGTTGAAACTTCACAAGGCAGGCGCAACTACCAATTAATCTGTACAGTTGACATTTTTGTTGGAACCTGTTGGATTAACCAGTTCGCGCCGGATGACATATTTATATAAAAGTTTTCCCCAGATTCAAAACGGATGACGCATAAACACGCCACGAGCAAGGCCGGAAATGTCTGTCAGCAGCGAGCAAAGCCGGAAATGCGTTGGTGTGCTTCCTGGCACTATCGGCCTAAACCCGCTTCGAATCGAGTTTCGTTAAAAATAATCCTGCCTCTCGGCTCAGCGATGTTAAAATAACCCAGGCGCGAACTGGTTAAGCAGGCAAGTCATTTCATATATTCTGGAATGTATTCAGATCCAACAGCAAAAACAAAAAAAACCATCCAGTTGGATTTAGCAGGCAGGTCATTTTGGTACCCACCAACTTGGTGAGTTGGACGGTGCTCGATTGAGCAGTAAAGTCATGAATTCAGTTGCACTCTGTTGGATTGAGCGTGCAAGTCCTGAGTAATCATTAGGGGGTTAGGGATAATGTACATGCGTGTACTGTACGATGTAAGCTCATGTACGGAGAGTACAATACATGTACCTCATTTTCTGGAATGCTATATATTTGAAACTGAAACGCAGGGGACACGGTCCATCTAACCCGGGAATCTCATTCTCACGGCACTGTGTCTATTAGTATTACTCATTATTAAAAAAAAAAATCATTGTTGTTTTCGGGTCTGTTTAATGTTTTTTTCTTCGACGTTTCAGGTGCGTTAGGGTTCCCGAGAAGCAACCTAAAGTGCTTGCACTCTTCCCACTCTACTTGTTTATCTTGTTTAATAATAATAATAATATTAAACATTGTACATTTGTACATTGTAGTAGTACAATCAGGTACATTGTACATGTAGCAGTTTCACAATATACTGTAAGCTGTACATATGTACAATGTGTGGGAACAATAGCCCACTAAGCAATTCTGCTTAGATTCTCACCACTTTTGTCAATGGCCAACCACTGTGACCACTGACCCTAAGAAGTATTACATTGTCAATGCTGACTCATCATTAACATATTCAATTGATTCTGGCCAACCTGAACCAAATTTCACAAGTCCGTGTGGACAAGAAGCCTAAACAAGTTGGAAATAGTTTGCCCTCAATTAAATGGGCATTTTTTTTCTCCAAACCCTAGTACGGTACATGTACATCATGAATTATTCATGGTCCCTCTGGATGTAATAGAATATGAAGACCAATATTGCCTTGCCATTCCGTGTTGAAATCAACACGATTCCACCGTATGTTTTAGTTTTTACCAGATCCATGCGAGTGTAGTACCGGTAGGCCAGGCATACCGTTCACAGTTTACGTACGGTACACGTGTACTTGTACCTGTGTAGAACGCTGGGCCCATGTACATGGAAAAGCCATTTTGGATCCTTGCTCGTGTGAACGGGGTTCCTGAAAATCTCCATCCATACAACACAAGGAAGTTGGTATAAAAATGGTCTTAACCCTCCTACACATATAGTGCAGTTGCCATAGAGCTGTCAGACCTTTCAAAACCTTTCAAGTTTCCTGGACTAAAGGGTTTTGAAAGGTGAGAAAGCTGTCTGACAAAAGGAACAGATGAAAGATTTTGAAAGGTAAAACAACTCTCTGAACAAACTGGTGTGAGAAAAACAATACCTTTCAAGTTTCTGGACTGAAGGGTTTGAAAGGTGAGAAAACTGTCTGACAAAAAGAACCTATGAAAGATTTTGAAAGGTAAAACAACTCTCTGAACAAACTGGTGTGAAAAAAAATACCTTTCAAAAGGTTTTGAAAGGTGTAGTAGTGCAGTAGCAACAAATTCTGGAGCGTTTTGAAAGGTTCATACTTATTGTTAGCCATTTTGCCCATTAAGCAGATTTTGAAAGGTTTTGAACTTACAAATGTAGGTAAAACCATAAGAGGGATTTTGCACACAACCTAGGGAGTTAGGGTTAACCCTAACTCCCTAGGTTGTGTGCAAAATCATATTGATTTTGGAGGATTTAGAAGGGTTAGGGTTAACCCTAACCATCCTAAATCCTCAAATCAATATGATTTTGTTAATAATTATGAATACAATGGAATAAAGTGTGGAATCTGACCGTGTTCAGCAGTCAAACTCCACAGCATCTAGGCTCAACGATCCAGCAAGCTCCCAAAACAGTTATTTTATTAACTATTCAGAGTCACTTTAATTGCCCACTTGTTGGTACTGGATGGATTATGTTTAGCAAGCACGCGCTATGCATTGCACGCTGGTGGGACTGAATAATATACATGTCTAACAAAAAAGATAACAATTCTAGTCTTGGGCCAAGACTGACAACTTGCACGTGTACATTGTACTCAACAGTGTCAGAACACACGGTGTCCCATGGACAGCTGCGAAAAAGGGTAGGCTCACTTAAAGGTAGTATACACCATTGGTCATTGCTTAAATTATAATGAATGAGTACATGTAGATTTGGGGGGTTGAATTTTATAGTAAATACCGTTTAATTGAGCTGTCCGAAGTTTTACAGCCATTGATGCCGAGAAAAGCACGAAAAACAGCGTTTGTTTTCAACCGGCGTCGAGCAGTTATTCTTATGTTATTTTTGTTTTCGCGATCGCCGTCCGATATCTGCAAATGGTGTATCCAGTATCCTGCCTTTAAATGCGTGTAAGTTTGGATCCAAATGAGTAAATTCAGAAATGCAAACATCTATATTTATAAAGCAATCTTTATTGGACTTGCCAAATTATTGAAAACGAAACAAGTACGATTCCAACTGTAAAAGGCCAGATGTTATGGACATCAATCGGGCAATAATACCTGTCAGATGCAATACTGTAGCTACTTGTGATGTCTTTACAAAAATACTTCCCAGGGTACTATCAGGATTGTAAGGCTTGTCATGCTGTCAGCAGGACATTCTTTCTTGTCTTATGCTGGAATTTAGACACGCCCTCAAACACTTATGTACATGTGTTTGTTTATGGTGTAAATGGAGGACACATGCCTGGCGACACGAAGGTGAATTGAGGTTTGGGTTAGAATCGAGGACGTCCTGGATTGAGATTCGTGTACAAAACCAATGAACGCCGTCGGGAAAAAGTTGAGTACTAACAAAGAAAATTATCCAGAGGAACACAAGAAACTCCTCCATTTAAAACCATAAACAAACGTGGTTGTACATGTACATGTACATAGTGTACATCTACGTACATGTAGTGTACACTCTAGTACTTTGAAGGCTCTGTGCCCTGAACTGAACTAGGCCCAAAGGTACCAAGAGCCATTGGCTGTCTGGCCCTTGGCTTTATAAACAAACACTCAAACTCATGGCATGCAAACATTGTACACAGTACTGGTATGTTTTCATAAATTTATGAATGCATGCAAGTAATTAAAGGTAGGATACACCATTTACAGTAATCGAAAATGTTCATTACCGAATTATCAAGAAATTTCTTACTTATTTGAATGAAAAATTAAGATTCTAGGCATCCAGCAAAATGATTGCGCTAGATATCCTGTAATTGTCCTGAAAAATTAATTTTATTTAAACAAATTCACGATCGCCGGACGGCGATTGCAAAAAAAACCACACAATAACAACTGCCCGATCTTTTCCCCGCAAAATCTGATTTTAAAAATACATCTTAATGAATTTGACGAAAACCGCATACCAAAATCTTTATTATTGCAGGTGCAATTTTAATCAGTTTTAACCAGTCGTCGGCGCACCCACAGCACCCACAACAGAAGCTAAGCTACATGTATTTGCCCACATTTTGAATAGGCACTGCACTAGTCACTTTGAAAGATAAGAAAGTTGGGCCAAATATTGGGCCTTAAGCCCTGTTCGCACTGGACTTTTTTTGATAAAACTTACCGAGACGATGGGTACTTTTCCCATTATAAGTCCAGTGCGGACAGCCTAGGACGTTTTCCTCTCGGTTACTTTTCCCAGGTCTAGTGGTTTCTTTTACCGGCCAACTGCTGCCCGGGAAAACTTCCGAGGTAACTTTTCCCTAGACGATAAGTCCAGTGCGAACAGCGCGAGGCGGTAAAAGCGTCTCAGGAAAACGTACATATGGCCCCCTACTGCGATTTCATGCTACACAAGACACCGTGCATGCGCTCTTTGCATTGTTTACGTGCGCGCGCTGATGCATACACATCGCATTGTGATCACATTCACCTTCATGAGTCATTATAATGACAGCTCGGCTACTTCTCCCGCGGTCTCGGTAAAATTTTCCCGAGTCGAATGTCCAAGTGCGAACAGTGGTAACAATTGACCATTTTTTATTTTACCATCGTCTCAGTAAAACCATCCCCCAAAAAAGTCCAGTGCGAACACGGTTTTATTTACTGAAATTTGAAAAACGCCATACCACCATTGCTTGATCACATTTTGAGCCTATCACCTGTCAGAGCTTCACCTTCAGCCTTGCAGACACCCAATATGACTGGAATCTCAGCAGGGTTCCCCCATTACCTCCAAACCCAACCCAATCTATGCTTGCCCACATGCTCCAAGATTACAACACACTTCACTCCCCAGGGCACACCACCTTTTCACCCTGCTATTATTCCACACTGCCTCAAGTTTTCGGGATACTATTTCAAACCATATTCTTTACTTCTTACCAATGCCAGTAAAAAAAAGCGAAAGTGGGAATTTGTTTTGGATAAACAAGGTAGCTGGGAAATTTGAGATTTTGAAATAATGAACCAATTGGTGTAAAATAACTTGGCTGGTGGCTTTTTTATGTTTGGTTGAAGGACCTTGCATTGTGTGCATTTAAAGGTAATGTAGGATACATCATTTTGCAGATATTGAAAAGAATTTACTACCGAATTATTAAATAACACTTGACTTATTTGAAAGTAAACAATGATTGTAGGCATCAGGCAAAATGATTGCGCGATTTATCCTGTAATTGTTCTGAAAAATTAAATTTTATAAACAAAACTTTTGCAATCGTCGACCGGACGGCGATCGCGAAAAAACCCCAAAATGACAGAAAACCACTGCCCGACACCTTTTTTTTCAGCATCCATGATTGTAAAACTTTGGACAGGTCAGCTAAATGATATTTACTATAAAATACAACCCTACAAATCCACCTATTCATGATAATTCCCTGTTCCCTACTAAATCCAACATGATTCAACTATTTTACATTTCCGTTTGGCCCTGTTGGATTTAGCAGGCAAGTCATTTTACATGTTTATATTACAGAAAGCATTCAGAATCACGTTTTGTTAGGTTACTGGTAAATAATGCAAAGCTGGACTCTGTTGGATCCAGCGGCAAAGAGAAAAATACGAAAATAAAAAAAGTTAATAAAAGTTGTTTTTCTTTCTGTCATAAATGTTCTTTTTTCTTGGGTGGTTCGTTGTAAATAAACAAGCAAACGTTTTGGGTTCCTGCCATTGCCAGACTTTTTGCAAACTGTACATACATGTTTTACCCTAGTAGATCTTGTTGACTCAGCAGGGTTGGATATGAACAAATTAAACTGTTCAGATTTTGTGTGCCCTTATCATGATGTCAGTAGTGAGTGGCTGAATCCCATTGTTTACGTTTGGCACAGAATAGTGTGACCACTGCCCAGACACTCATCAATCACACTGTACTTGCAGGCCTACATGTTACTACATGTACTACATGTACTACATGTACATGTAGGCTTACATTGTAGACTCTGCAATCAGCATTGAACTCTGAACATGATTAACATTCCAGAGGTGTATTGGCAGAGGTGTTGTGGGCTTGGTTCTTGTTAGTTCCTTATCTTGGGTTGGTTTTAGCATTCAAGGGGAGTCAGGTTGGCGTAGAGATTCTTTCCTCCCTCGCCTTTCACCGCTTTGACCCGGGTTCGAACCCGGCCTGGGCCAATATGTTGATGGGGTTTTTAGTCCCTGCCTGACTCCGTGGGTTTTCCCCAGGATATTTTTCTGGGGTTTTCCTCCCACCTCTAAAACTGTACCTTCTTCTCATTGTCTTCTCTCTACACCTTTGAGGGATCCTTGGTTTCATTACCTGAAAGAAACAACCAAAACCTTATTCTGTTGTTTCTCTTGAACGTTAATCGTTTTGGAAATTTGGGTATTGCACGAATCCATCAACAGTCCACCCACCAGCCAACGTATGATGGGTTCTGATGGATTCAGGATACCATGCTGGCATAAAAAAAAAAATTGCAGTGCTTTTTCATAGTTTTTAAAAGTCATCACCTCAAATTCCATTTTGCAGTACTGTACAATCCTGCAGTACTGCTAGGCTTAAAATCTGGAAACAGATTTGTTCAATATAGAGGTATCCTGAATCCACCGAACTCCTCCAAAACAGGGAATGGATTTTGATGGAGTCATGTACGTTAGGGTTAATATTCAAATATTTAAAAAATAAGGACTTCAATCTTTTCTTTTGTTACATTTAATATTAATTGTTCACATTTGTAGTAGATGTGTAACACACATTTGTTCAAAACAATAAACTTGTGTATGTTATTTGCACTAATTTTTTTTTTAATTTTTTTTTTGGGGGGTGAAGTCAAGCCCATTAAAAAAGCTCAGCATTACAATTACGGACCCTTTCCCTTTTTGCATTGCACACTGCAGCTTGATGCCGAGTTTCGACGCTTCTCCGTTTCGCTCATGACCCAGGCCACCTTTGAAGACTTCTACACATTCCTAGAGAAGATCCACCACCTGACCAAGACCCCCTTCCTGATTGGCTACACAGACCCCCAGGGGGAGCTCCTACCTATCAATAATGATGACAACTACCACAAGGCACTCACTATGGCCAAGCCACTACTCCGCTTGGTTGTGCAGAGGAAAGGTTAGTTTGTAATATTAAACTCTGTACCCAATGTTTCCTACCGGGTCAGCCCGATCTCTATGTTTCCCTGATTTTTATGTTTCCCTGATTTTTATGTTTCCCTGATATCCATGTTTCCCTGATATCCATGTTTCCCCGATTTCTATGTTTCCCCGATCCCGATGGATCCCGTCATCCCGATGTTTCCCCGATCCTTAGTGTTTGGGACCGGGAAACATGGGGACGGGGAACATGGGGACGGGGAACATGGAGACGGGGAACATGGAGACGGGGAACATGGGACGGGGAACATGGGACGGGGAACATGGGACGGGGAACAGAGGTACGAACCAGTCCCTACTGTATGTTCCCTCGAGTTTCACCCGATCCCCTATGTTCCCCGATTTTTTTTTTTAGGGTTTAGATTAAGTTTTGAGACAGGTAACATAGGGATTGGGTAACATCAGGACTAATGCGTACATATATGACCCCTGTCCTTATGTTCCCCTGTCCCAAACCTTAAAGGATTGGGGGAACATAGAGCTTTGGGGAAGATAGAGGATTTGGGAAATATAGGGATCGGGAAACATAGGAATCGGGAAACATACACTGTAGGTGCGCACCTGTTTCCTACAAGTAACCTGAATCCTCCAGTATCCTCTGAGTTTAGGCCAGTTAATTCTCGGCGCGGAGATCTTAAATTCACAACTCCCCCAATATTTGTTACTGGGAACCGCTGGCTGAATCCTACAAAATATTCCAGCTCTATTAAGAATATACACAGGGCAAGTAACAAATAACCAAAAAAACATCTTTTGGATTAACACGAAAGTAACCTGAATCCTCCTAAATCATCCAGCATCAGATTGGGCCTGATTATCCGGGGACAAATTAATAGAGCTGCTAAAAGCCAAAACAAGTTGCTTAGCACAAAAAAGTCTTGCTCAGTAAAGACACGTTACCAGCCAAAACTCCATGTGCTTTTTATGCTAAGCAAAAATTAGCTAAATACCAGTCACAAACAATTTAACATCCCGAGAAATTTGGTTTGTAACCCAGTTTTTGTCAAGGAAGAATTTTCATGCTAAGCAAATGTTTGTTCTTGCATGTTTTATGAAATAAGGCCGATGTTAAACAGTTGATACATTTGTTTAAGCCCATTCTCTTTGAACCCGTGCTGTAAAGCTGTAAAATAAAGATTTGCATTTTGGTAAAAAAATTCCAGTTTTGATGATTGTGTCATTTTCTCTTAACAGATGAAACTAACGAGATGCAACCCTTCAACATGTACGGCAGCTCAAAGAAGAAGAGCATGTTTAGTCTGGTGGGTGGCAGCACCCCAAGGACCCTGAGGACAGTACTACCCATCAGCCTGCCCCACGACTTCCGTCGCGTCTCAGCCATCATCGACGTGGACATAGTCCCCGAGACCCACCGCCGCGTCAAACTCCACAAGCACGGCTCGGAGAAGCCTCTGGGTTTCTACATCCGGGACGGGACCAGCGTCCGGGTAACCCCCCACGGTCTGGAGAAGGTTCCGGGGATCTTCGTCTCACGGCTCGTGCCCGGCGGCCTGGCGGAGAGCACCGGGCTTCTGGCAGTTAACGACGAGGTCCTGGAGGTCAACGGGATCGAGGTCAGCGGGAAGACCCTGGACCAGGTGACAGACATGATGGTGGCAAACAGCTCCAACTTGATCATCACCGTTAAGCCAGCCAATCAGAGGAACACTCTCTCCGGCGGCAAGCATCCTGTCTACGTGCCTGCCTCCTCGTCACTATCCAGAAAATCCGTCGCCTCGCTAAACGACATAGATGATGACAGTGACGATGACGAAGTCAAGGACCTGACAAAACAAACCAATAATTTAGGCACGGAAGAACAACAGCAGCAACAGAGGGAATGGTCGAGATCACTCAGCGGAGGATCTCCGGTGAGTGAAAACCAAGCCCCAGACTCGGGCCGACACTCGGAGGAACAGGTGCAAGAAAACGGTGCTATGTCCCCGTCGGAAGAAACGATAAACGACGATGACGACATATGTACTCTTTGAAGAACATCGTTAGACACGAGGATTTGCCACAAGAGTTGGTGCAGGGGTGCCCCTACAACCTGAAGACCAATAAACTGAGGTGGCAATCGAACTCCACTAAAGTCCTGTGATTCACTGATTACATACATTGTACATGTCCCAGTACATGTAGAAGGCCTTGGATTGCATGGGTGTCAGTTAAGGTTGTGACTTCTGTTCACTTGGGGCCGGTATCGTGGCTCTGCTTGTAACAAAGGCAGGGCTTTGTTATTATTGCGACTCGACAAATACGCAGTCATACTTTTTTTTGGTTTTATTACATGTAGCTGCTTAGAAGTCTTGGCGAAATGGCCGGATGCTCTGTTAGCAAACGACCGTTTCTTAAGCACAACGTATAATTTTCAATCTTGCAAACTGCTCCAATTGCTACTATGGGACTTTTTGAATCCCTGTTTTCGTCTTCGGCTTAAACCTAACTCCCTTAGGTGTGTGCAAAATCATATTAATTTTGGAGGATTTGGGAGGGTTTAGGGTTAAGGCGATTTAAGATTCCAGCCAAATCGCCAGCCACATTCTGAAGCCTGATATGCTTTAGGAAACATTCAATCGATTGATGTGAACCCAAAAGTTAAACTATTTATATTTGCTTCTCAGTGATTTGGAATTCGGAGGCGAAGCTGAAGCCAAAGACGAAGCAAAGGTTTAAAAAAGGCCCAATGTAAACATTTGATTCGGTCTTAATCCTCTAAAGTCATGCGTTGTTTCTTGAATATGGAGCGGTGGGGGCCATGCCTCAGTCCTTCAAAATCCTTGAAAACTCTTTGGAGGATTTTGGAGGATTGAGGAAGGTTAGGGTTATTGTCAAGTACTCTCCATAATGCAGATCCTAGTGTGTGTCAGTGGTTTTGGGATTGTTTCTGGGAAAATTAATGTACATAAAAAAAAAAAATGTACATGTACCGGGTAAGTAGATTAGAATCCTTCACTATCGCGTATCAGGTACGGTACCTGCTCATGTTTTATTATTTTCATCTTTTTGTGATTATCAACTCGGCATAAAACTGTTAAACTCGCGTCTTGCAGGACGACGCATCCTGTGTCGTGTGTGCCACGAGTGCCTTTGGTGGTTTGCGTATATTTTACAACTGTATAAGTCTTGCTGGGTAAAATGAAGTGTACATAATATTGGAACATGTACATTTGTACATAATGGGGATAGGGCAGTTTTAAAGGAAGTCATTTTTTTTAAAGTGAACAGGATTCTCCATACTATGTATTTTTTTAAAAAAAGGCACATGCCAAAGAAACAAAACCAGCCACCACATATTCCATTAACATGCTTACATATTACTGTGCCAAATTCTCAAATCTTTTACACTTTATAAATCCAGTTTCACAGTAAAATCTCATTCCTTCTCTAAAATACATTTAATATGGGTGTTGTTGTTTAGTTGGTATTAGGTCGGTCAGTGTTAAATTCACATGTGTCCAATTCATGTAAATATTTGCAGAAAATCAGCTTAAAAATTGTATTTTTGATAACGTGTATCATACATGTAGATATGGGGACTTTTTGTTCACCTTGTGATTGATTCTGTAAAAAAAAAGAGAAGGAATTAGGGGTAAAAGTTAAAACACAATTGCCAGTGTCACGTGCCACTTAATGAAAATGTCCATGTAAATTGTACAAATGTACTGTTGTATAAGTCGAAATCAGTGACGCAGCACATTTTCTCACAAATGCTCTTTTGATTTCACGAGCGCCCTTTAATTAACCCTAACTCCCTACCCATTTTTACTTACACATAACCTGAATCCTGCAAAATCCTCCAATTCCTAAATTGTTAAAACTCCAAGTAACCTGAATCCTGCAAAATCCTCCAATATTGGTCACTGGTGACCATACAGCCTGTATCCTGCAAAATCCTGCAGTCTTGCCCTGGCTGCAGTCAGTAAAAACCCAAGTAACCTCAATCCTGCAAAATCCTGCGATGCATCAAACTCCAAGTGACCTCAATCCTGCAAAATCCTTGTGTGTCACATTCAGCCTGATAACCTGAATCCTCCATATTCCTGCAGGGGTAAAACCCCAAGTAACCTCAATCCTGCAAAATCCTGCAATGCATCAAACTCCAAGTGACCTCAATCCTGCAAAATCCTGCATTTTGCAATGAGGAATTTGGAGGATTTGGGAGGGTTAGGGTTAAACAAAAATTGGCGTCAACATTGTGCCACTATGAAGAATGGTACATTGTACTTATATTCCAATAGTGCCGATAATTGTCGGTTGTAAAAAAGGCCTTGGGAAATTGTTAGCTCAGTCGGTAGAGCATCGTACTAAGGATCGCATGGTCCATGGTTCATGTCGGCCTCCGCTCAACCAGCGTAAGGGTAGCATCTCGGTGCGGTATTTGAACTGGGAGTTGAAGACAGGTGTGGCGCTCCATCTCAATAATTGATCGCCCTGGTCTAGCGTTTTGAAAAGGGGATAGACTCCCTCGTATGGCTGATACCGACAATAGGCCTCCTAGGACTACTCACTCACTCACTCACTCGGAAGATAGTGTCGAGTGTCGACAAACACTATCTGTGACCGGCTCTGCAATAAAGGGTATTAAGTCGCGCTGTGCATTATCATGTAATGGCCTACTCAAAGGTGAGAGGGTAAACATTTCATCAAAATGTGATTTACATTTTTTGTCATGAATGACATCTTAAATACCTACAGTTTCAGGTTTCATTCACAGAAATGTTGATTTTGAAGAATAAAGTAGAACAAAAATACCATGACATGTGCATCGTTCTGTTGTACTACAATATAGCCGGCTTTTTCAAAGCCTGTTTTCTCAGTTGTGTAATTTGAACTCCAAGGAAATAATCAGTATGTAAACATGTCATATATCCAGAACGGGAGGGGCTATGGAGCTCTATTATATGCGACCCACTCCACAATAATGGGTATTATGTCACAAAACAGTGAAATTGAGTTATATACATGGTTGGAAAGCCCACAGCGTAAGCTTTCATTTGGTATATAATAGAGCTCCACAGCCCCTCCTGTTCTGGATATATGATGTGTTTACATACTGATTACTTCCTTGGAGTTCAAATTACACAACTGAGAAAACAGGCTTTGAAAAAGCCGGCTCTATTGTAGTACAACTGAACGATCCACATAAAATTGTATTTTTTTTAATTCTTTATTCTTCAAAATCAACATTTCTGTGAATGAAACCTGAAACTGTAGGTATTAAAGATGTCATTCATGACAAAAAATGTAAATCACATTTTGATGAAATGTTTACACTCTCAACTTTGAGTAGGCCATTACATGATAATGCACAGCGCGACTTAATACCCTTTATTGCAGAGCCGGTCACATATACCAAATGAAGCTTACGCTGTGGGCTTTCCAACCATGTATATAACTCAATTTCAATGTTTTGTGACATAATACCCATTATTGTGGAGTGGGTCACATCTATAGATAGAAAGATGTTATTCAGTGCAGTCCCCCCCCCCCCCCACCCAACAAACAAACATAAAAAGGCCACTTGCTATGCCACTTTAAATACTTGGTAATATGGGCATTGAACCACAATGTTTGTGTTACATGGTGTCACAAAACAGATTTGTATTTGTAAACAGTGTAAAAAATAACCTCTGTCCATTTGTATAGTGTAAACAAATTCAAACCCACCAACTATTTTGTATTTTACTTGTATTCATGAATCAAATGAAATTTTATGTCAAAAATTAAGAAAACAAATATCAATCTGCACCGTTTCCACTGTGTACTAAATGTTTAGTGTTGACACAGTGACCCTGAAAGCAGCTCTAAATAGTATTTTTCTTGGGCTTTATTTTTCAGAAATTGAACAATTTTGGGGTTAGTATTTATCAAATACTGTTACACCACCCTGTTACTTTCTCTATGGTTACACTATTCCTGTTTAAAGTTTTTGTGTTCAGAGATCTTGAAAAAAAACAAGGAATACAAATTGTTTTTGTAGTCTGGTTTCCTGACTTAACTTTGCACGCAATGCATTCTGAAATTGTCAGGTCAAGAAGCCAGACTAAATGGTTTACGCTCAAAAGGTGGACTGATTAAGTTTGGAAAAAAAACCTCTAAAACAAATTTTCCAACGATGATCAGCTGACCATCGCTTAAAAATGAAAGTCATCTGTATGATTATTCCAAAAAGCAATAATTCATTGGCTGAAATTTCTTTGAAACATTTGTGAACCTAATATTATAAGAACAGTCGGCCACAAATCCGATATATTTTTCTCCTTTCAGTTTATATTCAGTTTAATCCCAAACATGAACTTTACTAACATGTTACAAAAACATTCTTGGATTTGTTGTTGCTTTTGTTATTGCTTTAGTTTTGGATCTGTTCAGTACTCGTGTTCGCGTGTTCAGTTTACAGCATACACGTACGTGAGAATTTTTTTTGTAAATTGGATTTACAAAATGGCAGAGTTGTATTATTCGAGTCCCTACACCCTGCAAGTTCATCAGAAGTCAAGTCACTAGCTATTCAAGTGAACCGTTACCAAAAGCATTCCTTTGTCATTATTCAACCAGTTACGAGCGACTGGCTTTTTGACAGGACTTCTGACTGAAGTTGCAGGGACTTGAATACAACTCTGCCAAACGGGTGTATACTTAAGCCTGTTTCAAACATCGCGCTTATGCCGTGTCGAATACAATTGAATTAAGCGTGACTTAGCACGACATAAGCATTGACTAACTCATATTCTTTGAGTCGCACACACAAAAGCTAGCAACTAACATGACTTAAAGGTATGATACATCATTGGTAATTACTTGAGTTTTCAGGATTTGGGGGGTTGTATTTTATAGTAAATATCGTTTAACCAGTTCGCGCCGGATGACGTATATAAACGCAAAGTTTTCCCCAGATTCAAAACGGATGACGCATAAACACGCCACGAGCAAGGCCGAAAATGTCTGTCAGCAGCGAGCAAGGCCGGAAATGCGTGGTTGTGCTTCCCGGCACTATCGGCCTGAACCTGCTTCGGATCGAGTTTCGTTAAAAAATAATCCCGCCCCTCGGCTCGGTGATGTTAAAATAATCCCGTCGCGAACTGGTTAGCTGACCTGTCTGAAGTTTTACAATCATGGATGTCGAGGAAAAAGCTAGAAAAAAGGCGCTTGTTTGCCATGCGGCAATCGTGATTTTTTAAATAAAATTCAATTTTTCAGAACGATTACAAACATTTTGCTGGGTGCCTAGAATCCTTATTTCCTTTTAATTAATTAAGATATTTCTTAATAATTTGGTAGTCAAAACTTTCAATATCTGCATAATGGTGTATCCTACCTTTAAATTCAATTCAAATATATCTCTCTTGTAACTGGAGATATTGTAAGTTGAATACATGTAGGTATTTCTCTGTACATGTACAGTAATTATGTTGTGATGCGATGTCATTCTTCATTGTATACATGTTTTAAAGTGAATGCATACTTGGCCTATGTTTATTTTTGTTTATTTTCGTGCGATTTGGTTTACTTAATTTTACAATTGTATTATCAGTGTGAAAACGAGCCTGTACATTGTATTTATCAACCTACATGTAGCATACACATTTATTAGGTTTTTTTTCTTTGTCAAAATCCATTATATCATTGCTTTTAAACAAATTTATTATTATTTTGGGGGCACTTGTAGAGGCTAGATTTTAGATTTATTATTGCATTTATTTGAACTCGCCAGTTAAAAATGAAATCTTTATATTTCTGTGATTATGTATTGTTTAATTGGCACTTTTGATGGGACACGAGAATATTCAAAAAAAAATTTAAGAAAAAAGTTTGGAAGAATGTACTAATATTCTGACACCAATCTTTGGCTGCCTACGAAGTGTCAGTTATTTTCAAAGTATTTCCTTACAAAACTGGAAATACAAAATGTATTTCTCGGTACCAAATTTATGTCGTTTGTGCATTAAAAAAATGCATTCATATGTGTTGAAAATGTATGACTCTCACTGTACTACTGTGTCCAAAACATGCAACAACAAAATTAGACTGGCAAATGAAACAATCAGTCCAACACGCCTTTAGTGTTGAGTCAGTCAACTGTGTAAAAAAAACAGGTACTGTACATGTACATGTACATGAATCGGCCTTTAGTAATAAGTCAGTGAACCAGGGCCCAATTTCTTGGCTCTGCTAACCACAGAATACCGCGCTTACGGTCACCATTTTTCGCTAACCGCGCTAGCAGAACAAATTTGCGCTAACCCTGTAAGTACAGAATCCTTAGTTATGGGATGTACGCATGCTCAGAGACCGAAATTCCTCGCTAACGCATGAAATACGTTTACCGTAAGCACAGAATTTTCTGCTATAGTAAGCAGGGATTCTTCGCTAATGGTAAGCAGAGCCAAGAAATTGGGTCCTGGTCAAAAGAACTATGTACACGCGGTGGTACCAGTATCAGACCACTAAAAAAACATCAGTCTGGTCAATTGATGGACTTACACAAGTCTAGTCTTAGTTTTTAAAATGAAACCATGTGGTTTTTATACTCTCTAGGTGCAAAAGTTGAAGAAAACTCCTTTAAAAATTGATTTGAGATTTCAAACGTGGCTGGTGAAAAATTTGAGGACCAATTCTTTAGCCTCATGAAACACTTGGAGAATTTTGATCAGCTAAAAAGTGAGTAAAGTTAGACTTGAATTTGTTGTTGCATGATTTTTGGCACTAGGGCTCATATGCCAATGTGCAACATTTGGGGGGAATAATTTGGACGGTCGTGCTGAGTACATGTAGTAATACTGGTCACTACACGGTTGGTTACCAAAATTATTGGTTAATTATGCACCTAAATAATCACATTTAGATAAGGTCTTATGGGCTCTGTCTGGCATCAAGGTGCAACATTCTTTTGCAAAAGTTGTTTTATACACGTACTGCGCAAATTTGCACTTGTATATTTGTCACACTCGCACTCTATTCAGAACATGCCAGCGCTTTCTTTGTTATGAATTTTCTATTTTGGGGTTTTTTAATTTTACATTGAATGAACTATATGTATAAAGAGGGGTTCTAGCTAGCTTGAACATTTCGGCTGTAAAGCTCGTGACTTTGAGAGATTTAGAGCTGGAATTGTCTCTAGACTGGTTCCCGCTTCCATAAAATACGGGCAGGAGGGACTAGGAACCAGACTACTGTCTCTGCATTTCTTTAATCACGAATATTGGACTACATGTACCGACACCAATGGATGGAGAATCTTTCTAAAAGAATTACTATTAAAACCGCACCTGTGAATTTCAAACGACACGGTTTAGTTATTTCTTGGTGTGAAAGGACCTCTGACTTTACTTCACAAAATAGGGTCTGGAGCTAAAACTACTGGCCCAAATCGAGATATCTTGGTAGCATTTTCCTTCTAGAAGGAGTCTCCATCCATTGGGATAGGTAGATTTGGCCTTAGGGTAGTGGAAGTACATGTATGCTTGTCCATTTGTTATTCTTGTTGATGGCAAACCCTGTATAAACACGAGCGTTAAGTAATTTGTTGCAATTTTTTATATATTGTAGTAAGAAATCACTCAAAGCCAATGATGAAACTATAAATTGGAAAAATATGTTTCAAGACCGGTTCTGGGATAGTATTTTGTGCGCAAGGGAACCATGAGGTGGGAGTTCATGACACTGTGTATGTTTGTATACGATAAGCGACCGCTGTACTGTACTGTATTTGTGAAGTGACGCAAAAGTTTTTTTGCAAAGTTTGGTTTTTATTTGTGGGACTTGAGTGATATTAGCCATTGACTCGAGTCGTTACAACTGCTTCTCAAAATCAATCTCTGTTTTCACTTTCACATTTTCTGTTTGCTGGTTAAATACACCTAACAAAGTTTCATTTTCAGAAAGTTTATAAAATTAGCCCTCACTTTAAGTTAAAAGACAAATACATACATTTTCGGTAACGTTTTGCACTTTTGAAAATGTAATTTGTACAGTTGGTTTATGAAGTATTATTGTGTAATTTTCATAAACGTCGTGATTTTATGAAAAAATCCAAAGTTGGGCTTACAAGTTCCATGTTTTTGTTTTTTTCTAGTGTGGAGCTTGAAGTTAAATATTACAAATTAAGGAAAGAATGTTGACCAGTTTGTGTCAGATGACGTATAAACGCAAAGTTTTCCCCAGATTTAAACAGATGACGCATAAACACGCCACGAGCAAAGCTGGAAATGTCTGTCCGCAGCGAGCAAGGCCAGAAATGCGTAGGTGTGCTTCCCGGTATACTTTCGGATTGAACCCACTTTGGAATTAAAAATTGGATCGAGTTTCGTTAAAAATAACCCCGCCAGTCGGCTCGGTGATGTTAAAATAATCCCGGCGCGAACTGGTTTAGTACATGTACCCTGACACCACTTCAACAGTTCTGTAAAAAGTCTATGGAGTCAAAAAAATTGTCTTGGTATTCCTAACAAAATTCAAATTCTGGGTTCATGTCATTTCTGCACTGGTTGACCTTCATTGAGATATATGAGAAAAAAAAAGTGGCACCATTCTTTTCAAAAATTAACGTTCTAAAACTGATGCATATTGAATAAACAGAGGGCCACGCGGGGAAGAAACGAAGAATTCTCATTGACTGTTTTATTTATATAATTTATTTTATTGTGCGTCTGTGTAAACAATGTACTCGCTATGTAAAAACCAGATTTGTGCATACCATTCGACAGTGAGCACCACTTTCACAAACATGACTAGCTCGTCTTTCTATAACCCAACCAGAACATCGGTTCAGAATCAATATGCACGACAACCTCATATTTTGACCAATGAGCAGGCTTGTTTTGAGGGCCTTCGGCAAACCGCTTACCGGTATTAGCTTTATACATTTTGGCGTTTGAAAACCCTAATATGTTCTCCAAAGACTTCCAACGTGACAAATATATACTTGTAATGCACAAGTGATTTTACTAGTACATGTACTTGGCCAGCCCTGTAAACATCTAACACAAAAAAACATGGCGCAATAACGATGAAAATCCAGAAAGTTACTAAAAACTAACCGGTGTAGCTGTTATCGTATTTTTCAAGGCACTTATATACCCTAACCCGGTTTCCCTTTCAACATTGTTCTAAAATAACCCATGACAAACGTTAACGATAGTCGGATTCGAACCACAGACCTTTCGATCCATAGCTCTCCTCTCTACCAACTATGCTATTGGCGAGTTGGTCGAGGAAGCCGTTCTAACTCCTTAGGGTGTGTGTGCAAAATCATATTGATTTGAGGGTTAGGGTTATAGTTCTTCAATGTATACGAGTTGCTCTTTCTCATGAATATACATTCACGCACCACCCAGCTCCTGAAGAAAAACATTGCGAACCGCTACACCGGTTAGTAATAAGTGTCTTCCAAAAATCCATTGTTACTTGTACATGTGTAGCTTGTCTGGGCATAACCAGTGTTATATAGTGTGAATCCAGAGAAACAGGGTCAGCTGACACCTACCAACCAATCATCAGCTTGGTCCACATTTTTGTTCACAGATATCAGACGTTAGTTCAGAGATGGCTCCGTTAACATTAATGATACTCAGACTACGAGAATTTGGAAGGAGTAAATTCCTGTCAAACCTTTCAAAAAAAAAATCGTTTCATTGTCAAAAATGCGTGCCCACACTTAGGTATTTTTTGTGAAACAGAAATTATTAATTGAGCGGTTTTCACGAAGTAAGCATAGTACTTAGTTCGTGATGATTTGATTGAAAATTAAAAATATCCTTTTTAAGTATCAATTTTGTAAAAATGCATCAAGAATAAGTACTTTTTCCACATCTGTGTTTAATACAGCGAGTCTTAAAAACGCTATTCCTTAGCACTCAAAACAACTGTGGTGCTTAGGTTTTTATATTGCTCCAACAAAACCCGGACAAAGTTGACAATTTTAGATTTTGCTTTTTTCAAATTCTCTAGGTTCTCAGCTTTAAAATGTACCCGCACCCTTTCTCTCTATAGGGGAAGGATTTAGTGATGACAATCTAATTATGAGATAAACAGCTTCAAAGTTTAAAAAACCAGATTATTTCTATACAAAAACATTATTTTCAAATTTGGAGACTGTAGATTACTGAAAAATCCAACCTATAGAAACATGTAAAAGCCCCAAATCACCAAAATCTATGTTAGTTGATGATATCAATATATTTATATTCATTTATATTCTCCAAAAAAATAAACAATAGCCATGATAGACAGCTGCAGAATGCTTAGCAATCGAACTGACGAGCACAACAATTTGCTTAGCATGACAATTCTCCCTTGGCAAACAAAACAAGGTTACAAACCAAATCTCGATTGTAACTGGTATTCAGCTGGTTTTTGCTTCGCATGATGGGCACATGGAATCTTGGCTAGTATAAACCTGATTTTACTGTGCTAAGCAATTTGTTGTGCTTAGCATTGGCCCCTGAAATATACGAGTGTTTAAAGTGAGGAGGGCTGGCATTTGTTTAAGCAAACCTTTCTTGAAAAGAACCACACTTGGCTTGTGCAAATTATGGACTCCAAGCACCCCTCCCCCCTTTAAGGCATCATCAGTGTTACATGTGTAGTATAATTTAAGTATATAATGAAATTTGGTTGGTTAAAATGCATGTACTATGTTGTCTTAACCAGTTCGCGCCGGGATTATTTTAACATCACCAAGCCGAGGCGTGGAATTATTTTTTACGAAACTCGATCCGAGGCGGGTTCAGGCTGATAGTACCAGGGAAGCACACCCACGCAATTCCGGCTTTGCTCATGAAGTGTTTATATGACGTGTTGAATCGGGGGAAAACTTTGCGTGTATATACGTCCTCCGGCGCGAACTGGTTAACCAGTTCGTGCCGGGATTATTTTGACATCACCGAGCCGCCGCGTGGGATTATTTTTAACGAAACTAGATCCGAACCAGGTTCAGGCCGCCAATACCGGGAAGCACACCCACGCATTTCTAGCCTTGCTCGCTGCTGACAGACATTTTTGGCCTTGCTCGTGGCGTGTTTATGCGTCATCCGCTTTGAATCTGGGTAAACTTTGCGTTTATATTCGTCATCCGGCACGAACTGGTTAAAGGGAACATACACCATTTGCATATATCAAAAACAAAAAACTACTGAATCATTTTGAAATACCTTACTTGACTAGAGATTCTTGGATTTGAAATACCAGCCCCTTCTCAACTTTAACCACACTCAAAATAAATAGATGTTTCTATGCACAAATTCACAATATTTACAATTCCACATTACACCAATGGTGTTATATTTCTAAAAATCACACACATCCATTCGAATGAAAAGGATGACTAAAATTCCACCATTGTGTTTCAAGTACTCACAGTCACGATCGAATCACACTCATTATGCGGATGGCACCCGAGAATCCGAATCATTTGTGATTCTGAAACTGGGTAACCATCGAGGACATCAATAAAGTTAAGAATTGAAAGGTTGCAACTACTTAAAATTGTAACAAACTGTATTGTTATTGAAATGCTTACTTGTTTTAAAAGTAGAATACACCAATTGAAAAAAATTAATAACGAATTATTAAGAATTGTCTTACCTTTTTAAAAGTAAAGAATGATTCTAGGCATCCAGCAAAATGATTGCGCTAGATATCCTTTTAAAAATTGTTTTAAAAAAATTGATAAAAAAAAAACCAAAACATGATCGCTGGACACAAAAACAAAACAAATGCCGGTTAAAAACAAATGCCGTTTTTCTTGGTTTTTTTCGGCATCCATAAAATAAAAAACCTAAAGAAACAACCCGCAAGTCCACCTATTCCGGATAATTTAAGCCATTACCAATGGTGTACCCTACCTTTAAGGATGCAATGACAATTAACCAGAGTTGTATTCAAGTCCCTGCAAGTTCTTTCATAAAGCCAGTCACAAATTCTATACCCAGCACCATATGTGGCAGAGGGGTAACCCCCCCCCTTATCCCTATACCTTATAAGCACTCAACACTATTGTAACCTAACCCATCCCCCCTTGAAACCTAAAAGGAATTCCTGAGATTCCGGGAACACAATGGTCAACGCAAAAGAGGGGGGGTTTTCTCTGCCACATATCGTGCTTCATATGACAAATTCTGGTTCAACAATGACAAAGGAATGCTTTTGTTAACATTTCATTTGAATGACTTGAGACTGATGGACTTGCAAGGACTCGAATATAACTCTGCACCGGTAATTTTCAAAGATGTGTTTCAGAGACACATTTCTGGAGATTTCGTTAGTCGTAGGTTTTGTAATCTGTGAATGGTGCACACAGGCGCACGTAGTTGCTATTATTGATCACCTCAATGCGTGACATTGCCAAGGGCGGACTAAGAGCACATGCCGGATATAAATTGTGTGCGCAATTCAAAATATGATTCAGCAAATTTTTAACTGAAATCGAGATCTTGGAATATTTTCTCAAAATGTACAGCACTCGCAGAGATAAAAAAATGTTCAAGCTAGTTGTCAAGCAGGTATACCAAAATCTGTATCCCAGTGGAGACATCTCTTTGTTCTCGTGTACAAACTGGTTAAAAAGTCGGGCAACTTTTTCAAAATGCTCCTACATGTATTTCAACCACAATTAATTTACTGGGTTGAGATTTCGACCCAATATACCCTATATTATACCCTAACCCAAACACTAACCCTAACCCACATCCTAAACCTAGTTTTTGAGTAATTTGAGTACAATCCAAAAATCTAATTCGTGAAAATCCAAGTCGAGACCTATTTATCTATAGACATTTACCCTCTGGAGACCTTTTGTCTCCATTATACACATTGTGTTCAGAGGGTACCGAATTTCAGCACACCTGTCTTCAGAATTTTAGCACTTGACTTTTGCACTTGATTTTTTACAAATTCACATCATTCATGCAATACCCTTGTGCCTAAACTAACATATTTGGTGCCTTTAACTACAATGACCACACTTTAACATGTATTCAGTTCACATAAATTTTTGTTGTTGAAAGTTTTAGGAAATTTTGTGCAGTGAAAGCAGCACGTCACTAGTACTAACTCATTCTTCCTGAGTGAATTTTTGTTTGGCTAGTCACCAGTCATGCCCATGCGCTCCACATGGAGTGCATTGGAAAATACATTGTACAAAACCTTATCAAGCAAAGCCTTCGAATGGTCACTTATTTTCTTGTCACAGAATTAATTTAGTTGACTTTGCATATATTATTTTTTAGGGCATGAAGGCTCCCCCTTGTTGCAGTGTCTACATTGTTATTATTAATTCTGTCTGGTAATGATACAAAGAATCCCTAGGCACTGTAGCTCGTAAGCTGGGAAAAAACCTGCAGAGAGAAGACAATGAGAAGAAGTTACAATTTTAGAGGTGGGAGGAAAACCCCAGAAGAATATCCTGGGGAAAACCCACGGAATCAGGCAGGGACTGAAAACCCAATCCACATATTGGCCCAGACGAGATTTGAATCCGGGTCACAGCGGTGGAATGCGACAAAAGACCCGCTACGCCAACCTGACTCCTCTTCATAAAACCTCTTCATAAAACCTCTTCATAAAACCCCTTCTCCTGCGTGATTAGCTTGGGGATTCACCGAAAGGCCGCCTTTGTAAAAATGCTTATTCGTTTTCAGTGCTGCACTTGTACAGGATGCAATACATCCATCTCTTTCCTAATTTTCATCAAGTCGAAAGCCTTCTCATCCGGAGTGGCTGGGCTTCTCTCGGGAGACTTGCTCTGCAATCCCGCAGCTGCCACCGTTTTCCCCCCGTTTTTCCCCTTTCTGGCAGCAGCCTTCTGCTCCTTGAGCCAGGTCTCGTAGGACTTTTCCTTTTCGTGGACGGCCCGCCGTTCGTCTTCCACTTTGATCTTCTGCTGTTGAAGGACTTTGCGTTTGTTATCCGCCTGGTGGCGCTCTGTGGCCTTCTTCTGGGCGAGCCAGTCGTCGTAGGATTTCTTGTCTCCCGAGGCTCTGGATTTGGTCTCGTGGAGAGGGCTGTTGAATAGAATGGGTCACAAAAAGAGAACTTCACTAAAATCAAATCACTTCAAGTGATCAGTCTACCCATTCATAATCTAATCTACCCATTCATAATTTGAGAGCAGTTTTAACCCTAACCCTGCTAAATAATGGCCCTCAGTCAGTTAGGTTCAAAACTGCTCAACTACACTATTATTATTGGGGAGTGTGGCCTAGTAGTTAGTGGTTGTGATCAGAGGTTCGAATCCAGCTGCTGGTCACATGTGTCCTTGGGCAAGCCACTTCACCCCAACTTGCGTATAAATGGGTACCGGTGTAAGCTGTTGAGTAACCTGCATCTGAAATTGGAGTCTGAAATTCACGCTACACAAGGGATTAAATTGCTCGTTAGAAATTAGAGTGCAGAGTTAATTACCTGGAGTATCTCCCTTTGCTCGATGGCTTTCCATCTTCAGCTGATCTCGCTGGTGATCTTGCAGGTGATCTTGCTTTCTTCCCGTCCACTGCAGTCCTGTCCCTCTGGATTGATGCCATGCGTTCCGAGGGCGAGGGAGGAGCCGAGCTGGGCCGTTTGGTCCGCCTCGAGGCGTTCAGCCTAGTCCCCGAGTACTCCCCGGGGGGTAGGATCTGGGCGTGGTAGATCTGCGCCTGATCGCCCGTCAGCCACGTCCGGAGCTTGGAGTCATACATCTGGTGGGCCAGCAGCAGGCCGTCGTCGGCGAGGGGCTTCTGCCTGGTCGCCCGCTGCTGCCACTGGAAGAGAAAGATCTGCCGCTCGCAGGACTTGTGGCCCCACAGGCCGGCCAGGACCAGTGGACTCTTGCCGTTGTGGTCTGGGTCTTCGATGGTGGCGCCGTTATTCAGCAGCACCTCCACGGCGTTGTTCTTGCCCTGCGCCGCCGTGATGTGGAGCGCCGTCCGGCCGTTTGGGGTTTTGTCGTGCACGCTGGCCCCTGGAGTTTCAAAACATTTGTAAGGTATGTTTTTTTGTTGAGTTTAGTATCTACGACAGCCAGCCAGTTGGAACTTTTGCTGTTGGTGTTGTGATTTAAGTTAATCCATACCCATGTTATTTCAGTAAAAGATTATATATTATTGGTTTTCAATTCAAAGTCACACCGACAGCCTCTAGTAAATCCAAGTGATCTGTGAAACACAGGTGTCACCTTCCCGCACTTAATCCCTTTAACTTTGTGCATTTTTATACTACCTTAACCCTCAAAAAAAGATTTGTGCCCCCAATCACAGTTATTTACCCTCAAACATAAAACGCCTTCCGCGTGCGCCCCTTTGTGCCTCTGTGTAATTTTTTTTGTCATCCCTGCTCTGAGGGTTGAATGACCTTTGACCTTCTATTTCGAATAAGTTGTGATGAACCCCACCAAAGGATCACTCCATCAGTTTTTACAGACAGATAAAGCATGTTCAAGCAATGACCTATAATTATCCCTACATGACCTTTTTAACCTCAGTAATCCGATGAAGAATTGCGTCTTCCCACCCAAGGGGTACCGCATCCAAACTTCATCAAAATCCATGAAAGCATGTACAAGTTCTAAAACAAATGTTGGTTTTGTATGCTCTGTTTTTGTATGTTCTGCTATGTACGTTTACCTCCATCAATGAGTCTTTGTACAAGAGCCACGTGGCCTCTGTGGGCAGCGATACTGAGGGCCACAAATGCCCTCTCTGCGAGCCATGCTGCCTTGGAGCGTTCGTTCATTACTTGGGAGCTGGGAGTGGTGTAGTCACTGTCTTTGCTTACTCCCAGCTTCAGGAGCTGTTAGAGGATAGAAACAAAACAAACTATTGTAAGCAAGAGTGATTACAGGATGAGTAACTGGCAACGTTGTTCAACCCTAACCAGGGTTGTAGTCGACTCCCTGCAAGTCCGTTCACAAGTCCTTTCGTGAAGCCAGTCACAAGTCCCTTCATAAAGGCAGTCACAAGAAACTAGATGAACAATGACAAAGGAATGCTTTTGTCAAAGCTGATTTGAGTAGCTTGTGATGTGAATTAGAACTGATGGACTTGTGATGGACTTGTGATGGACTTGCAGGGACTTACAGGGACCTGTGATGGACTTGACTACATCCCTGACCTAAACTACCCCAAGCCCTTCAAACTCCAAATGCAGGTTTTGCTAGGGAACAAACGTTAGCAACTTGTTGTTGGACTTTGTTTTGATTCAGTACAAAAGGCCAAGGAAGAACCTGTTGAACTTTGTCAGGTTTAGAGCAGAAAGGCATAAGAGTTGTTGGGGAATGTACAGGCATGTATTCGTGGGTGAGCTCAGGCTGGATACAGCACATTTCTTGGGCAACTGTAAGTGTGATGTGTACACCTTGTGTGTCCCAACTCAAACACAGCCCAACACACAGAACCAATGGCCAGTTATCACCGCCCTAATCCTGAACAATGCATAGACCCATCTGTACTAAGGGTGTGCGTTTACGGGTAGTACGGGACCCGGGTACCCTATTCCCGTCACGGTCGGGTACCCGGGTACCCGTGACTATTATTAGAATCATAACAAATACCCGGAAGTATACACCGCGTCGGTACGTGCATGTACATCCCCGCTCACTCCACTAGCAAGCTGCAGCGCGACTGCCGCGCTGGCATGGCGTGCTTACTTCCCCTGCATTCCGCAACTAAACAAATGCACGGGCCTACTTTGCAACTCAGGGTTCGACGCAAACAAATTATAGTCACTCAAAACAGCGGCGGTGTAGTCAAAACCCTTTTCTAAGTAGTCTGGCGGTCCAGTGAAAAAAGAAAAAAAAGATAAGTTAAGTGCGCGGTTTTCAGAGCCAGATTGTCAACAGCGATCCCGTATTGCGTGGAGTTTACTCTCAGCTTGTAATAAATGTTTGTAAATGAATTGACTTGCCGCTCCCCATAATTGCACGTCTACAGTGGCACATCTTTTTCCAAAATAAATAAGGTTCAATTAACTAAATCCTTTGAGTGAGCCGACACGAAATGTAGCAAAAAAGCCAACCGCAGATCTGCCCAGCTGGCCGCAGAGTTGATACAATAGAACCAAATACCTCTCCTGCAGTATCAGGTTTCAAAACCACATTCCAGGTACGGGTCCGTGGGATCGTGAATTAATTCAGCACATTTTCCAAAAAGTAAACCTCGGAAAAAATTACTCAAAGGACAACTGTAACAAAACACTGATACAATGTTAGCCGCAAGTTATAGCAGCTGTCAGAATTGTCGGTAAATAGACTTCAAAGGCATTTTTTTATCACAATGACTACAAAGAAAGCACAATCATCCGTTAGGCTGCTATCTAGACATCGGGAAATAGTCGGTAAAGACGTTTTACTCAGATGTTTTCTAACAATTTATCGGCACGCAATGAACATAAAAGACGCTTGCCTTTCTGAAATAATGTGTCAACATTTGCAAAGGCAGTTTCGGGTAATAAAATTGATAAATTGGAGCCGGGTACCCGCAATCAGCGGTCGGGTTACGGGTACCCGGGTACCCGGCACGGCCTTAATCTGTACCAAGTCAATCAAACTCCAACAAGTTGGAGTTTGGCAGGTTTACTTGTACTGTTAGGTTCACTACCGATAATTACTGAACCTGTGTGCAGCTGTTAAAGTTTGGTATGCTCTCTAGTGCGAGAGCCTAGGGGGTTAGGGTTAAAGCGAACTGGTTAACAATGCAAAGTACAGCATGTGAGGTGAAGGATAAGAATAAATGTTCGTTCTGACTTTGTTGGCGTCCCCATCTGCGGCTGCTTGTATGAGCGTCTTCCATGTAGACCACACATCTAGATTAATAGTTGCACCAGGGACGATGTCGTGATGCTTGATGTCACTATCATCCATCATGTCGGCTGAAACAAACAAAAGGTCAAAACAAACGATTACTTCCTATGGTTGCACCCGGAAATTACCAAGACACAGACTTCAACATTCCTTCAAACATACTCAGAACTCTCACGTGTTCAAGTTTGTGGGTCGACCATTGACTTTTTGAGATGTTCTCGCCCAAAGAAGAACACCCCTAAAATGAAGGTTTCCCAAACTGGAAAAAAATTTGCCATTTCGGAAAAGGGTCTCTTCACAACATGGCTAAGTAGCGCCACTTTTGGGACCCAATTGCAGCCCAAATGCTCAGAAATGGAAGCTTCTAGTCCAGGCCAGCAGTTCAGTGCCAAATGTCTTCAATTCCCCAACTCCACGGTGGGGCGTGTGGCCTAGCAGTTAGGGTTTGTGTCTCATGATCGGAGGGTCAGGGGTTCAAATCTAGCTGCTGGCCATGAACTGCACCCTTGGGCAAGCCACTTCACCCCCACTTGCCTCTTCTCCACCCAGGAGTATAAATGGGTACCGGCATTTGCTGGGGAGTATTGCTTGCAGGATTACTTGTGGCATTTTCACATTCATTCAGAGCCCTTGTCAATTCATCTCCCCATGATCCATCACTGATTGATGACTTTATAGATCGCATTACAGGTTTTGCTGATCCGACTCAGTACATCTCTTTTGCTGACCATAAGAAGCTATAGTCACCCCCTGCTAACTCTAGTTTTCAGCCAGAGCGCACCAGTCTACAGAACAGTCCTCAGTTTTACGTGGTCTGCTGATTCCAGAATCGTCATGTTACACTTCTCCATTTACTCCTGCTAGTTTTGCCCAAAGTTACCTCTAGATATTCAGTGACTGGCACAAAGGGCACGTAGATTGCCAAAGTGTCATTGAACTACAACAACAACAACAACAACAACAACAACAACAACAACAACTGGGGAGTATTACCTGCGATGGACTAGCATTCCATCCAGGGGTAATAAAAGTGTTCTCAGTCGTTTCATGCTGGAGAAACCGGAGTTAAACACCGGCCTAATGAGCCACATCGGCTCGTGACATGCTTTAATTTACCTAATTTTGCTTAATACACGAACCCTATTGAATGTCCCCATAACGTAATGTACGGCTAGTCCGTGTATGTGTACACATTCAATGTCATTGTTGTCAATGAGTGCACAGTGGGTAAGGGTTAATTAGTGAATCGTTCTTATTGAGATGAGATGCTAATCCTCAGACCTCACCTCCATCTAAGTAGGTCAGTCTCTGTAAATGGCTGGGGATTCCCGTCACAAACTCCATCCTGGCTTTCAGAGCCTTCACCTGTTTTATCAAGTAAAATCAATTAGCAATTGATATGTATTTAGAGATGACTATAGGACATCTTTAGGGCAATCGTGCACTATATGGCAATAAGCCATTTGCGCGTGACCCCGAGTTAAATTTGAATAACATCTGGTACACCGACTTGCTCACACAGCTTGGCACCGTTGAACTTTAAAAATTCTCCAGACCAAAGACACTGTTTCTATATCACGTGATTCGGGGCAAGCCTTACGCTAGCAACCCCAGCTCCGGAATGGTCTGGTGTCTTAGTGCCATTCTCACCCATTGTGAACAATGTATTGGTGCTGAACGTCTGTTACGTAACTATGCAAGAGCTTGCCTCGAATCATGTTATATGGCAACAGTGTCTTTGGTCTGGATAATTTAAAGTTTAACGGTGCCAAGCCGTGTGAGCAAGTCAGTGTGCCAGATGTTATTCAAATTTACCTCGGGGTCACGCGCAAATGGCTTATTGTGCACGATTGGTCAAAATCTCTGACTTTACTTCCTGTGGATTTGCACTACCAGTCGATCGTGGAGGAGTGTTTTGTAAAATTGAACGGATCGACATATGTGACCTGTCACCACAAAATGAGAGTAAAGTCGGAAAATTGAAAATTGAGATATTGGTATTTTTAATTTCTTGAGAAAGAGAGCTTTCCAATGGTATATAACACTTGGGGGTTTTGCGATAAATTCATTTTAGAGCGCTCCATAAAGTCACGGGTTTCACAAAACGTGTTTGTGAGAAAACTTACTTATAAACATCCTAAACAAAACACACAAAAGATTGCCATACAGGACAAGTAAGGTTCAGTTGAGCATAGCAACTGATATGTTCTAATCATTATTTCTTCTTGAAACTTCCCACACATACAAACTATTGTATAATCAACATAATATCAACATTTTTAAAACGTGGGATAGTTACGAAGACCTAATTTGCATATTTAATTACCATGTTAATTAGACCACTGATGGACTTTAATCCAAACACTACTCAAACACTACTCAAAATCACGTAATTTAAGAGGTTTTCGATCATCTGATTGCACCCCAAAAATAGGAATATGTAGAGGAGGACTTAGACTTTCCAAATTATGCAAAATCTCAAAATTGACCACCCTTCATATTTGACTTTGGATCGCCATATCTCCAAATCACATTGTGCGACTTTACTCTCATTTTGTGGTGACAGGTCACATATCGCGAAAGTGCATTTCTGCGCGATCGAGTGAATGCAGATCCACCGATCAAGCCGCAACAGCTACACTGTGCATTGGGACGAATAATTAAATGACATGTGATCAATGATCCACCAATCAGATGACAGAGATTTATTCCAGTAATTTATTGTGTTTATTAAAAAGTCACCACAAGTTATGCTTGGTTCAACTCTTCAATTGATGATCACAATTTTCGTCCATGGGCCAATTTCCTAGAGCTGCTTAACCCTAACTCCCTACACAACAAAGGAAGTTGGAGGATTTTGAAGGAATTGTATTGTTTAATAACAATGGTGAGGGAGTTAGGGTTAAGCACAAAATAATGTTAGGAGCCAAAATTCCACGTGATCATTATGCTAAGCTAACAACAGCTAAATGCCAATCACAAATAATATACATCACATGAAGTTGTTGCTGGTAAGCTGGTTTTACTAAGCAAGATACTAAGCAAGAATGTTTTGTGCCTAAGCAATTATTATGCTTAAGCAGCTCTATGAAAATGGCCCCATGTTTTTGCTCTCGTTTGAATTACAAATTATACCTTCATCTCATTGTAAACGTCTCTAACTGGAAACGCCTCACCAGTGAAGAGCTTGACCTTGAGGTCAAAGTATTTGCCCTTATGATTGGACAGACCATGGCCTCCACTTCTTTCCCCCATGGTTGCTGTGATGTCACTAAAAGATTGCTTCACCACAGTAAACTACTCATTCCTTTAAAAAAAAAGGAAAAACAAATGGGACCTTATAATTATTATTATTATTTTCTGGTAATGAAACCAAGGATCCTTCAAAAGCGCTCAAGGCACTGTAGCTCGTAAGCCAGAAGAAACCCGTAGACAGGCTGTGTCAGCCAGGAACACCGGGGCAAACCCCTTCTCATAGCGATAAGTGTTCTGGGTTCTCTTACGTGCATTATACAATTTTATAATGTTATAATGGGAAAGATATACACATTATAAATTATACAACACACGGGACCTACAACTTTACGTCCCATCCGAAGGACGAAGCAATAGTGGTTTAATTGCCTTGCTTAAGGACACACGTGTCGACACCGGGACTCGAACTCGCACTCTGCGGAACAGAAAACCAAGCTCTTAACCGCTCGGCCACGACACTCCACTAGAGTTGTAACGAGTAAACCTCTTTTGTGAATCGAGTCGAGCCGAGTCCTTGTAAAGGTAGGATACACCATTTGCAGATATCGAAAATATATATACAAATGATATATATATAAGTTATATTAAAACAAATAGTTACAATTTTAATGTGTTTTCCATTCTATAAAAAAAATGCAATGTTGTTGTACATGATGTAGGCCACATTTACACCATCATGCAAGTCTAAAAGTATACAAAAGTATAAAGCTGAGAAATAATTTTGTAGTTCTGCATCCACTGTCTGCATGCCCTTGAACTCCTGCAAATATTTATTCTTAACAAAAAATCACTATATATTGATTTTTTTTTATTTCACAAACAAATTAGAATTTTACACAAAACTCAATAGTTAACGACTCTACAAACATCAATATTTATGGTTAATATTAATCCTCAGAATAGTAGGACACAATGCCAAAACTGTCATTCATTGATCTAAATTTAAAATGCAAGACAAAACTCATCAAAAAACCAACTTGCAGAAATAATCCTAAAATAATTTTAAACATTTATTTAATGACAAAAACATTGACAAATGAAAACATGAATTAAAAAGCCTCATAAAAATATCATCATGATACTTGATACTAGATCATCCCCTTCCATTTTCTTGGAAACAAATCTAAAGATTTATTCTTATGCCAAAGCAATATTGCATTATAGCATATTTAAATACAGAGACACCTATTCGTCAAACATTACATGTACATGCGTCGTGGCAAATTTTGCTGATTATAATATCGTGTTCATTGAAGTGAAAATAATCCTTGCCTAGCGCAGCTTCGCTCGCGCCGTAGCGACTACACACGTTTTTGTACCGCCTCCTATACATTGGATTTGCAACTGTTTATTTAGGTCTATCTTTATTTGCAATTCCACATTTTATTCTTATTGTTAACGAAGCAGAAATAATTCTTACCGTTTTACCAATGACAGAACATGCGCATGGTCATCAACGACAAATCTGACATACTCACAATCCAGAAATATCAATTAAAATCAAGGCCCATTCGATCCGTTCGTTCATCAAGCAGTTGTTGTGCCCTGCGGTGTAGCAACAATTTAATTACGACGGCTGTTGCCTGCATGCAGTGCATGCACATAATGCAGCCGCTACTCATAATCATTCCTCCATGTCATAATTATGTATGTATGGGATTACATTTTGAGAAATATCCTACTTGAGCCAGAATATACGAATTTTCGAACTAACTAAATGCTTTTGGGGATCCAAATGGATACAAATCTTAACAGACGTCTTCAAATGATTAACATTTTGGTAAACAAATTAGTCAGGTGATAGGTCACACCTTCCAGCAAGAATAGTCTGGTAACGTTTCCATATGCAATTAACTCCTAAAAATCTAAAAGGTTTTTACCGAGGACAAACTTTTTGGGGAGCTGCTCGCGAGAAGATTCAACGAAACGGACGCAGATATGTTTCAAATGCCTTTAATACGATTGCTTAGGAAGAGTGTGGTAAGACTCAGACATTTTTTTAGTAATTGCAGTAATTAATTTTGAGAAAATCACCCTCTTATTTAATGGCTAACGTGATATTATTTATGCATGCAGTCGATACAGCTGAGAAAAAAATGTCTGTCCAAAGTAGGAGCTAGGGCAAAAGAGGGCGCTATTTATCTTTATTTCAATGCGACTATCGATATTATGGTCGGGGGGGGGGGGGGGGGGGGGGGGGATGCCATCGAACCAAATGATTGATAGGCGCATAAATTTGAAAATTTGAAAGCCACGCCTACAACTAGTAAGTACTGGTTTGCACCCAAAACACATGCAACAATAATCGCAGTGAAAAAGTGTATTAGAGAAAGAGGTGTAGTTGTTAATTTAAAAACCACGCCCACAACTAAAGCAGACGGGGCCTTGGAGAGCTAATTCATGCAAAAAAATAGGGGGGTGGGGTGGGGGGGGGGGGGGGGAGGAGTTGTGAGTGGCGAGTTGTGAGTGGCGAGTGGTTGGGGGTACTAATTTACAGAGGGAAACAAAATCAAAGAAGTTGAGGTACATGTAGGCAGGTCACCTGGCAAGGAGGAATGACAATGATGAGGTGGACATGCAAAACAACCAATTGGACTCCCAACAAAACAAACCACTAAAGGAGGAAAACAAAACAGAAGATGAAAAGAAGAACTAAAAACATATAATGCCGGCATTGCATGGCAACAGACAGCTCATCAGGATAGAATGAGATGGAAAATTGGTGAAGAGGCTTTCCTCCTGCAGTTGAACGAAATAGACAAGAAAGTAAAGAAAGTAAGCAACTGCAAACTAATTAAAGGGCCTAGTCTCATTACACTGACGATAATAATAAAGGGGTTGCATTGACGTCACGCGCGCTACGCGTACGCGCTAATCGCACGTACAACCAGGCGGAGCGGTGAGGTCAAACAAAGTGTGTTTGACCTCACCGCTCCGCCCGGTTGTACGTGCGATTAGCGCGTACGCGTAGTGCGTGTGACATCACATGCATTAACTTTATAGGCTTGTATGTTCTGTTTTGCAGGCATGTCAAGTGAGGGTGCTACACAGAGCTAGACCGGTGGCTGGGGGTCATGGCCTAGCTGTTGTAAGTGTCAAGTGTCAATCAACTTAAAGGGATTGTATACGTTTGGTAATTGGAACCCACTGTTTGTTTCAATCCTATTTAGTTAAATACATGTAGATATACACTATAAAACTAACCTGTCAAAATTTCATTACAAAAGGTAGTAGTGATTTTGAGATATTGCCGAAAATCTGGAGCGGTTAGGTCCACACAGGCAGAATAATCTGCATTGGAATACACAATCTGAGAAACGTCACTGCAGTAACGCTTCTCAGATTCAAATGTTTGGCGATAAAAGGTGATATCGTTTTCCATAACCGCAGTACTTCAAAGTGAAAAGTTTCTAAAAATGCATTATACTATCCAAAGCTGCTGTACTTCTTATCAAGTAAGTTTTTATTGCCATAATTTGTTGGAGTAATTACCAAACGTATACGATCCCTTTAACCTTAAGCCTTTCACACGCAACGCAGTGCATCAGGTGTAAAAGTCTGATGCACTTTGATGCATTCTGCTGTCAAAACCAGTGCATAAACCACCACAGTCTATTACTATAAGAGCTAGTCCCCATTGAACAATGCCAGAGATGGATTCTGCTGCGTTGGGTGACTGCAGACTCCAAGCAGTTAGGCCTTGAGATTTCTGACTTGATAAATCTCTAGGCCACTGAGCAGGGCTGTCACTTTGACAAATGATGAAATCTGATGAGTGTGGAAGGGAACTTGCAGAATACCCCATTGGGGTTAAGATTAAAGTTGACTCTATTAAAGGTAGGATACACCATTGGTAATTGCTTGAATTATAATGAATGGGTGGATTTGGGGGGGATTTGTATTTTATAGTAAATATTGTTGAACTGACCTGTTCGAAGTTTTACAATCATGGATGCTGAGAAAAGCAAGAAAAACAGCGTTCGTTTTCAACCGGCGTCAGGCAGTGGTTATAATGTTTTCCTTGGTTTTTTTCGCGATCGCCGTCCGGCGATTTTTTTAAAATAAAATTCAATTTTTTGAAACAATTACAGGATATCTAGCGCAATCCTTTTGCTGGATGCCTACATAACAATCATTATTTACTTTCAAATAAGTAAAATGTTTCCAAAAAATTTTGAAAGATTTTTTTTAGATATCTGCAAATGGTGTATCCTACGGTACCTTAAACCCACCTATGCAGAAGTCACCATTTGGGTCAGTTGTTCAGCAGCACAAACATGCACAGACGTTGTAGAGTTTGTACATTGAAGCTGTGGGCAGAATTGTGTTCCCCATAGGAACACATGCAAGAGGTTGGACTCTGGACATTTATGCACACTGTCAAACCATAGGAGGGTTAATATATTGTACTGAGCACTGTGAAATTGTTGAAAAAATGTGCGCATTTATTTGCTTGCAGCATCGAGACACGACAGAGAACAATCCAGACACACCGTTTGAATTCACCCAAGAGAATCTCAAGGTACGTTCACATTATCCAGTAGGTTTATAATTCCGTGCCAAATCACCTAAATTTCTGAAAAAACATCTCCATACCTCAAAATATCTCAAAAACACATAGTCCAGGCAAAATACATAATTTTGTTTTGTTGACCTCAAACAAATTTCAACAAATTGTTTTTCACCACAGTGCACTTCTATAAGGTCCCTAGAATTACATACTAAAAATCTACAAAAATCCAAGTGGTGGAAATATGTCTAATTTGCATAAATCGTTAATCCCTGCCGTGTAATATGTTTATATTCCCATATTTGGGTAATATTTTATTTTTATTTTTTGAAAAGTTTATTTTGGCGATTATACTTAAACATCCTTACTTCAATTAAGAATTGCTGTGTTGTTTTTAAAGAATTCAAGCAAAATGGAGTAGGGAGTTAAAGGTCACATACTGAGGTCAACGATCATTTGAGGTCAAGTTATAAAAAAAGGGGTAATCGTCAAAGTTGGCGAGACTCGTTGTTCGAGAACCAACCGCATTTTAAAAATCTTTTTAATGTCTCACCGTACAGAGAGTGGATGACATCGTAGCCAATTACCCCAAGGGGCACACAGCGGCGGCGGTCATCCCGGTACTTGATCTAGCCCAGCGACAGCACGGATGGGTCCCACTGTCAGCCATGAATAAAGTAGCTGACATCTTGGGCATGCCTCGTATGAGGGTGTACGAAGTCGCCACGTTCTACACAATGTTTAACAGGTAGGATCTGTACTGTGCACGAGGCTAAACCCTAACAGTCCTCAAAAGGAATTTGTACCTGCCGGTAGTACATGTGTGACCCGCTCGAGGAAAAGGTTACATAAGTCGCGCTATGCTTTTATGAGTAATGGCCTGTTCAAGTTAATAGGGTAAATATTTTTGTCAAATATGATTTTCATTTTTTGTCTTAAATGACATCTTTAATATTCAAAGTTTCAGATTTGATTAACAAAAAGCTGGAATTCGATAAATAAAGTGAAACAAAAACCTTTTAAGAGTGCATAGTTCCAATGTATTGTCTTAGGTTTGTTGTGTTTTGAAGCCTGTTTTTTCAGTTGTGTATTTTGAATTCCATGGAATCTATTAATATGCAAAAACGTCATATCACCGAAACGGGAGGGGCTATGGAGCTGTACTATGTACCAAATGAAAGCTTATATCCTGGACATTTCAATAATGTACCTAACTCAATTTTTTGTTTTTGCGACTTATGTCACCTTTTCCTGGAGCGGGTCACATGTATACAATAGCTGTGTTCCCATCTTGCTCGATCGTTGAAGCATCCTCTTTCCCGTGACTGCACGATTTACCGCTATATGTTGTGAGTGACTGTACTAATAATACGGCACAAGGTTGAAACTGGTGAAGATCATTCGCTCGTACAGAGTGCTGGATAGCGCTGATGAATTTGAGCTTTGATTGGATAGATTTTTGTTACATAAAGTTGCCCTCATTCTAGGCAGAATGGGGGCTTATGCTGTGTTCCAATTGCGTCGTGTTTATCGTGTTCACGAGTTCACGAGTCGTATAATGGCGTTCTAATCGCCTGGTAACTCGTGTTCACCAGTGGTGAACTCGAGGTGGAATTTTTTTCTCCATGTTCACAACTTCATAAACGAATGAAATACTCGCGCATGCGTGTTGGTTCACGTACAAGTTCTTGCGCTATAAAAAATGTCCTTACCGCTCGACTGTGCACGTGCGTCTTGGTGAGTAGTGTTTGGAATGCAACCTACTCGTGAACATTGAGAAATTCATGGTGAACACGATAAACACGACGCGATTGGAACACATAATTTTCCCCGCTGACAGTTATCGCTCGATATTACCATTTCTCACTTCCTGTATTCAAAATTCAGTGGTCCATGTTTAAGAAATCATTTGTTTTTTATCATTCACAGGAATCCCGTCGGTAAATACCACATTCAGATTTGCACCACTACTCCGTGTATGCTCAGGGATTCCGACTCGATCCTCAATGCAATGACAGCTAAATTAGGTAAGTATTTGACAATTTGTAGATGAAACCAATGGTCTCTGCCTGTTTTTTTAGTGGGAACAATTTTAATTTACAGTGCAACACCGCTTTACCGAACAGTCGGCTGTACCGAACACTTTCCTTGGCTCCCCATTTTTGTGTACAAAAATACCGAACATTGTTATTTAGACATTGTCAACAGTTTTAACCAAATGCCCTGGTCTTTGCTCCCCCAATTTTTTATTCTGTTTTGGTCCAAACATAACAAATATTGTTATTGAAAATATAATATGTCAACATATTTTTGGAAATCCACTTGGTATATCAAACGCTATTTAGGCCGTTTTTAATTCCCAAACGTCAAATTACTGGTGTTTTATGTTAAAGATGGCACCTGATGGGTCGGTGGCCCAAAAATCGCGATACCGAATGATCGATATGTGACCTGTTTTAACGAAATCCGGACCATTGGTATGTAATAGCGCCACCGATTGTTCAACGCAACTGTTAAATAACCCTGACCATTGATATGTAATAGCGCCACCGATTGTTCACCGCAACGGTAAAATAACCCTGACCATTGATATGTAATAGCGCCACCGATTGTTCACCGCAACTGTAAAATAACCCTGACCATTGGTATGTAATAGCGCCACCGATTGTTCACCGCAACTGTAAAATAACCCTGACCATTGGTATGTAACAGCGCCACCGATTGTTCAACGCAACTGTAAAATAACCCTGACCATTGGTATGTAATAGCGCCACCAATTGTTCAACGCAACTGTAAAATAACCCTGACCATTGGTATGTAACAGCGCCACCGATTGTTCACCGCAACTGTAAAATAACCCTGACCATTGGTATGTAATAGCGCCACCGATTGTTCACCGCAACTGTAAAATAACCCTGACCATTGGTATGTAATAGCGCCACCGATTGTTCACCGCAACTGTAAAATAACCCTGACCATTGGTATGTAATAGCGCCACCGATTGTTCACTGCAACTGTAAAATAACCCTGACCATTGATATGTAATAGCGCCACCGATTGTTCACCGCAACTGTAAAAGAACCCTGACCATTTGTATGTAATAGCGCCACCGATTGTTCACCGCAACTGTAAAATAACCCTGACCATTGGTATGTAATAGCGCCACCGATTGTTCACCGCAACTGTAAAATAACCCTGACCATTGATATGTAATAGCGCCACCAACTGTTCAACGCTAGCCAGCTCAAAGCAATTTTGGCCACATCATGGCTCTTGTCAGTGGAAATGAGTAATTTATTTCTAAATTTGGTACCCTGTGGAGACCTGAACACAAGGGAAGTCAAAGGTCTTTACTGGGTATATTTCTATAGATGAATAGGTCTCCACAAGGTTTTGACGAAATAGATTCATGGATTTTACTCAAAAACTACAGTTAGTATTTGGGTTAGAGGATCAGGTTTTGGGTTAAATGTAGGGTATGTTTTGTCTAAATTTGAAATAGGAGCATTTTGAAGAGAATTTTTGACAGTCCAAAAATATTATATACGAGAACAAACAGATGTCTCCACAGAGATACAAATTTGCGGATGTGTGTGTTTTGGTGAATGGCATTAGAATGCAAGTATGCAACCCACTCGTGAACTTGAGTAATTCACAGTGATTGAAACTGTAAAATAAACCTGACCATTGATATGTAATAGCGCCACCAATTGTTCAATGCTAGCCAGTTCAAAGCAATTTTGGCCACATGGCTCTTGTCAGTGGAAATGAGTATCGCACAAGTCAGAAGTCATAAACACCAGAATACCGTGTGGCCAGGGATGAATAGGTAAATTTGCATAAATTTCAAAGTGAAAAAGGAAGTTGGCATGGCGGGACTTGAACTTGCGAGCCCCGGAATATTTTTTCATGCAATTTGTCTTGGAAGTTGGACGGAATTGGGCAATTTTGTACCATTCGAACGTTAAGTTTTCCTTAAAAAAATTGACATTTCATGACAAAATTAGTACTCGGATGTACACTAGGACACAAATATACGAGGAATTTTGGCAAAAGGAGACGGAACTGGGAACAGGCCAGAGTGGAAACTAAAATGCAAAATAAATAAAATAGTGAATAATAGGCGATTTTTTTTTTATTATTAAAAATAAATTGTAAATATTTTTTTATATTTTTTTTATTATTTATAATTGTTGATTATTTTTAGATAATACACGTTTTTGTCATGTTGCAAGATGTACATGTATTGTACAAACCATCTTTACATACTACTAACTGAAAACACAAAATGGAGCCATACATATTTATTAGAGATAAATTACGTGGGATGTGTTGAAAAATATGTTCTGGTTATGTGACCATGGTTTCCACCCACGCAATCTTGTGGATCGCTTTGCCAACTTCCTAAATGATGATACTGAAAACATCTATCCTGGATTTTCTTCCGCCCGTTTCTAAATTGGTTTTGTTTCTCTTTCTCTTTGTACCTTGCGCTGGCTGGAATATATCTTGGCCTTGGCCTGGCTGTTATCTAGTGCTTAGTAGGTGTCATCTTGAGACATAATGATAAAACCTGTCCGCAGCATTATATTAGTGGTTGGTTATAAATGCTGTTTTAATATTATTATTTATTAAAATTCATGTGCCGTGGCTCCAAAGGCCAAGTTGTACATGATAAGATAGGCCAAGGAGGTTATTTTGTTGGCAAGCGTTTGTTTGTTTGTCTGTCTGTCTGTTTGTTTGCAGGATAACGGAAAACCTTCTGGGGGATTTTTTAAGGAAACTTGGTGGGTAGATAGCTTATGGGTCAAGGATGATTCCATTAAACTTTCAGATTGATCTGGATCCAGATCAGGAATCTAAATCAATTTGAATGATTTTTTTTAAGCTCAATTTTATAGGTCAATGATAAACCCACTGCAGGATTTTGCAGGATTCAAGCAGTGGTCTTTCTGCAAAATCCTCTAATATTTATTACCGGTGATCACCGCAACTAAATATTGGAGAATTTTGAAGGGATTCATCAGGTTATGTGTAAGCAAAATTGGTTAGAAAGTTAGGGTTAAAGAATTAAGTAATGAATAAACTAGAGAGCTACATTTACACAGTATACAAATCACATACCGTAGCTTTTTTATTATTCGTTGCGTGTATTACATAATGTGAGGGCTTCTGGCAAAATGAGACGGAACTGGGCACAGGGCATAGTGCAGACGGAAAATGCAAAATTAATGAATAATGGGTGATTACTTTTTATTTTTAGATTTATTTATATAAATCTTTGGTATACCTAGTACATGTACCTTCTAACTATATTTTGTTGAGAAATAGTATGGAAGTAGTGGAATAAAAGTGCTTTTAAGGAAAAACAATTGACATTTTTTTCTATCACATGTACAAAACTTCAAAGGCCTCTTTCTCAATATTTTACTTTTGCGACATGTTGATAAATATGAACTTTAAACGGCCACAACTTGTTAACAGAATGTCCGATTGAAGTGCAACAAACAGCATTGTAAGAAGAATTGCATCATTTCTGATACCGGAGAACCCTTTTTTTCAACCTCTGCCCAGTGCCGTCTCATTTTGCCAGAACCCCTAACATGCATGCATCAAGCCAAACGTCTGTGAATAAACTTGAATAATAGATTTGATAGATGCATTGGTTTATGTCAAAACAAATGTGCATGACGTCAAACGTACATGTACTGTACCTGTGTACTAGTGATATGCATTTTACCAAGTTCATTACAATAAAAACACATGAACGTACGTAATGCACTTTCTGGAGTGCATCTACTCGTAGTGAACTGTACTTTCAAACAATATATTCAATTGATGTTGGAGATTTGTCCATCAATTTCAGACAGTGTTAGCTTGGGTCTCCTACCGCTATGGGTATTCATGAGAGCCCTTCACATGGCAAGTTTTAAAAAGCAAAGAGTCCAGTGGAACAATAAAAAAAAGGAGGATTAGGCTGAGGGATTAAAAGGTGAGGTCAGTGTGGGTATAGATCAAAGAAAGAACTAACAAAGAAGTATTAATAGGAGTAATGTGGAGGGGGGGGGGGGGGGACAATAGACTGAGAGACCAGAGGAGTGAGAAAAAACAAAAACAAAGCAATTAATAAATTTGAAACGGATGACAAATAGGAGAACAAAAATAGAAGTTAATCATTTCCTAGTTGGATGTTGAGCCCATGTGGTTGAATAGTGATTAGTCGAAGACGATTCATCCAAACTTTTTCCCGGCTGAAGCGGACTGAGTCTTTCCTTTTCAAAGACCCCCAAAAAATATGAGAACCATAGAAACATAAAAGGACACACTTTAATAGTCCTTCTGTCTGCCCACTCATTCTTACAAGATGCGAGCCCGAAAGAAGAATAGAATGTCTTACTCATCTGAACTTACCCTTAGGGTGGCAAAAGTCTTACAACAACAAAAAACGGTGTAGAAAACAGGCGAGCAGGTACGAAAAACAACTGCAAGGTGAGGCGAATAAAACGGAAAAGATTGGAACCAATGAAGGAGAAGAAACGACCGCAAGAGTCTGTCTAGACAGCGACATTTGAAATTACCTTTGTCGATTGGATTTGATAAAAACACAAATGTAAAGTTGTTAGAGTTGACAGTCTGGCTTGTACTTAAATAAAGGCAGGATACACCATTTGCAGATATATATAAAAATGTTACTACCAAATTATTAGGAAATATCTTACTTATTCAAAAGTAAATAATGATTGTAGGCATCCTGTAAAATGATTGCGCTACATATCCTGTAATTGTTACGAAAAATTTAATTTTATTAAAAAAAAACAACTTAAGAACCACTGTCTGATGCCGGTTGAAAAAGAACGCTGTTTTTTTCTTGCTTTTTCAGCGTCCATGATTTTAAAACTTCAAACAGGTCAGTTAAATGATATTTACTATAAAATACAACCCCCCAAATCCACCCATTTCTGATAATTCAAGCAATTACCAATAGTGTATTCTACCTTTAATTGCTCCAGGATATTTTGGCTAGAAACCCTGCCAGACGCATCAGATTGCATACTTTGTCACATTGACTTGTGTGCAGAGTGCAGCAAGGTCAAGCAGTCACCACAGATGCACTGTGCTGGGTCTGGCAGGGTTAGGGTTAAGTAAGTCTGTCCAGTGTCCAAAGTCCAAATAGTACGACAGATAGGTGATGGGATTTTGGCAAACGGGGTTTGCAATGAAGAGATATTTAGATATAGGGCCATCGCAGGTTTGTCCTAGCAAAATATATATAAAGCAATTTGGCAGCAGCCATTTTCTGTGGTTGCACTATAGGCTCGCGCGTAACGTGCGCAGATAGTACAATCACACTGCGAGCTCCTTTCGCCAATTAGGTTACCAAGATGCAAACGCGCGTCATCTGTAAAAAACGCGTGTGGCGAGCACGTGCGCATGACACTACCGCAGTTTTTATTTTGTGCGGTGAATTTCTGTATAGGAAAGAATAACAAGCAATTTTCACAATTTTCAAAAATGGCTGCCATTGCTTGTTATTCTATCTTTTAAAAAGACAAATCTGCGATGGCCCTATATGTGACCCAATCCATGGTAATCAGAAATAAGTCGCAATCGGCCGTTGAAGTGAAAATCATGACCAAGTCGATTTTCTGAACATTGTATTTTTAGAAAGTGTAGTTATCACAGATTATTGTCATTAATGTCTTGTATGTAAAAACGATCAATAAAGATGAAAATGAAGGGGTTTTGTGTGATTGGGATGCTTTATCGATATGATTTTTATAGGTGTCATATTTCCAAAAATATTAAAGATATAATATACAAACTTAACTACGGGAGATTGTTGTTAAGGTAGTGACCAACTAATGTGGAAACTGTTATGACAATCAGACAACAGGAAGTATGCCGTTGCTATGGTTGTTTATTGGAAAGCCTGCATTTGCATTTAGTTTTACAACTGTTTATTTCAACTGTCATCTTTATCAAACTATAACTCGTTAACCTAAACAGATACACACTTGTGATGGGTATCATCAGAAAGCTTATGCAATTCCCTTTCTCACCATGTGCATATCTCAAAAAGTCATTTTGCGACTTAATATTCCTGATTACGATGGAGCAGGTCACATATTCATATATCTTTCTCAGGACGTACTCTGCTGTGTGCCAATTTTTATGCTTGTATCATCAAAAGTACAATTCCCCTAAATATTTCCCCTTTTCTGCCCAACTGATAAGACAGTGAGCTTTAAAATTACCTTTGTTGTTTGGATTCGATAAAAGCAAAAATGTAAACTTGTTAAAGTTGACAGCTCGGCATGCAGATGGATTGAACGCCGCCAGCTTCATTGATTTCACTCAACGAGATCGTTACTGTTGGGAGACTAGGCCTCGAAGAAGAGGGTTATAAACCACTTCACGCCGAGATTATTTAGACATTGACCACGCACGGGCCCAAGGCGCGGGACTGTTTTTTTCACGAACCTCGGTCCAAGACGGGATTCAGGCCGGCCCTTGGGTGTGGGTAGCACACTTTGATATTTCTGGCCTCGCTCGCTGCGAGATGGTCGCTGACGGACATTTCCGGCATCTGTTTTGAATATTTGAGAAAAAAAAGTTGTGTATACACGGCATTCATTACGAACTGGTTAAAACCAAGTCCTGTTTGTAATACCAGAGCGTAAAGTTTCGGCAGAATGCCATGGCCAAGTTGTTACGGTGTTTGACTTGTACGATGGTGCATGGGTTTGAACCCTGCCAGGTACATAGTGTTTTGTGCCCTTAGGCAAGACACTTAACTACAATTGCCTCTTCCCACCCAATTGAGGCCAATTGAGTGCTGATATCAGATACCACGTGGCCTATGGCTGGATAAACGTGGTAATAATTCCACCTTGCCGCTTTGCCAATTTCTTTCTTCACTTTGAAACTTATTCAAATTTACCTAGTCAGTTTTTCTTGTAATTTATTTGTGTAAGATGAAAAGTCTTATCCTCATTGAGTGATCTCCACAATGTTGCCTCCCAGGTTGTATCGTAGAATGGGGCATGATCCCTGTCCACACGGAATTCTGGTGTTTATGACTTCTGACTAGCGCCCTCGAACAAAGATACAGGCAATTTGGGAGACCGCCAACAAAGGGCAAGATAGCTCAGTTGGTAGAGCGCCAATCCAATATTCCGGAGGTTGCAGGTTCGAGTCCCGTTGATACAATGAAAAGCGCTATATAAGCAACAATTATTATTAATTATTATTATTATTATAGTGTCTTGTTCAAATAAAATGTCATCACAAATGTAAGGTTTTGAAAGATTCCTGTCCTGTCTGTACTTAGGGTTGACACATGGTGTAGTGATCAACACTTCAGAGAATCCCACCCCCCAAAAATAAGAATTTTACATTTCACAACGATCAGCCCATAAGTAAGGGGTCTAAAGTTGTTACACTTAACCTTATTTCGAATGCAAATGTCATTGAAATTGATTTCAAACTTATATTTTTGTTTCACGGGCACTTTGTTAAAAATGTAATCACTCTTTGAGATAGAATGCATCAAAGATTGTGCCCTGAATTAAAAAAATAAATAACAAAAAACCCAAGCAAATGTACATACGGCAATCAGAAATATATTCAGTAACAGGATATCAATGTGCATTCATACGTAAACACGTACGTAATCGTATTTTTCTTTCTTTCAAATCCATACTTTTGTAACCACGCCCTCTTCTGTACACTTGAGTATCTAATTATGATTGATGGCAGGTGGTATGAAATGATTGCCTTCCCTGGATACCAGCAGCACTTCCCCCCCCCCCCCCCCCCCCCACTGCACTCTATAGAGGATCACTATCAGTAATGAGGTGACATTTTGTTATTTGAGTCTAGTCCTGATTCCAGCTTTTGTTCTTGAGCCTTGAGTGTTCGCCTTTTGCGTTCGCCTTTTGCGGGACGTGTAAGAAACAACATGCGTGCATTGGTGCCGTGTGTAATTTATGTGACACACACGTACCCAAGTGGCTTTACCTTACATACGTACTGTAGACATTCCTTTGTCTTCGTGTAGTAAAAAAACGTTGACTAAATACTCATTTTTCTCGCTTCCCCAAAACAAATTTACCCTCAAATTTGGATTCTGGGTCTCTCAGCTGTTCCTTCTATCTTTTCTATATATAACCCTAACCCGTTTTTCCTCTAGCGCTCTTTTTCGGAAACTGAAAAACGGATTTTGGACCTGGGCAAGTCCACAAACCGTAACCTCTTTCCGCATCGTGTGGACCTATATTGTTCGGAGGTCCACAGTGCGTATGCAAGACTAACTCATCAAACCGAGCATATGGAGACTTGTGGGAAAGACCTTTGTTACTCTTTTGTTTTCCTTTGTCCTATTGTAATATTTAACGCTATGGCGTTTCCACTCTGGGGTAAATAGATTTCTTTTCGCTCTGGGGTAAATTTATCCTATTGTCCTATTATGTAACCTTCCCCATAGGGCTGCGTGTATACGAGCACGTGTATCGTACATTGAATAAAAACGACAGGAAAAGGGATGCCTACAATCAGTATTAACTTTCAAATGAGTAAGCTACATGTAGTTCTTAATATTTCGGTAGTAATGCGCATCTAAGTGAAAAAGATAATCAAATAAAAACAGTTTATGAGACGGAGAAGATGAATTATGTTTGTTTTGACATTTCATTTTCTTACAAAGAAAAACAAAAAAAAAACCTGAAATCTGTTGATTTTACAGTCAGTCGGACCAATGGCAACAACACAATTTTTTTATTTTTCAGGCCTACGTTTCTCTATTCAGTCCACTTCATTACGCAAGACTCCAAAGCTAATGATTCCTGGCAAGATGAAAGTCTTGATGATGTCCCCGTTTTTATATCGAGTCGGAAATGTGACAAGAGACAAACCCGATGCATGTTTTAATAAACTTGAGTTAGTTGTGTGGAGATGTAAAATGGAACAGTGAGTGAAACGTGAAGAGGCTTAGCGCCATGCCCGGACTCGCTCTGCGATGTCGCCTTGTGTGCAGGCCGAGTTTATTTTCCATATAAAATAATTGAAAACCGGGGAAAGCTGATGTAAATGCATTGAAAGTTGAGACAGAGCAAGAATTGAAAGGATAAGGACATCTGAAGTAGAAAGGTGTCAAGGATAATATAATTTTCTGTCTGTACCAGCTACATAGACTTCTCTAATAATTCAGGGGGAAAAAAAGAAGGAAGATAGTGCCTTTTTCTGGACTCAAAGTACAAGTAGGATTCACCATTTGTAAACATAGAAAAACCAGAACTACTGAATTATTATATAATTGGTTGGCACAGGTGGCTTGTGCGTAAAGCGCGGGCCTCACCAATGTGGCCCGGGTTCGATTCCCGGCCCGGACCATATGTGAGTAGAGGGTCACGAGGGTTTTTCTCCGGGTCCTCCGGTTTTCCTTACTCTGGAAAAATCAAACACTTTCGATCTCAGGATGTGCTCCGTAGTCATATATCAGTCGATGTGGCCGGCTGCCATAGGCGCCTTTACGTGCCAGCGGCTCGACTACGTTGTAGCCGCGTCCTTCGCAATTCAGCACCTGAGGGCCTCCATGGAAAGCTGATTAAATATGACATAAATAAAATAAATACCTTTGTGTTTGAATAACAGTCTCGAGCATCCTTTTTTAATTTCTCGACAGACTTTTCTAGAGAGCCAATCAGCGATCGCAGAACAACAGTTGTTTACATACGGGCAACACGTACTATGCCTAAGGAAGAAATTTCTTTGTGAAGCAGCGCTAATTAGATATATGCAATGCAGGCCGGCGCGACCGCTGAATGGGTAGTTGACTGCTTTAATCCGCTATGCATATTTGTCGAATTTGCCCGAAAAGCGAGTTTGCAAAGGTGACTGTGTGAGTTAGGGAGCTGGACTAATCGTGTCGTTAGCAGGCGCACTGCGTGAAAAGAATACGCGACATGCACAATCAAATATCGAATACAGTCTTTGGCAAAGACTAATAATACATCTGATATAAATTTCCAAACATGTGTCTCTGAGATGCATCTTTGGAAAATACATTTTTTTGTTATTTTCTTCAAAATGACATCCTGCCAGAAGGAATAGGTTAACAGGGAGTTTTAGTTTTATTAATATCTTTACATTTAGTCAGCTTTTAAATAATTATTTTGGTTGGTTACTTTTTGAATAGATGCCGCAGCTTTTCCGCAGCTTCACAGTGTGTGTATGGTACATGTATACACTACATTTGGGTGGATGCACTAAGACAATTCTTTGCTTGGTGAATGCTTATTTGTGGGGATTTGGTCCCCTGGTAGCATTACAGTTAGAGTCTGCTTGTTGAAGGTCTTGAAGATGCTAATTAACCCTCAGTGGATTCCCAGATTGTGCCAAGAAAAACAGTAAAAATTGTCTTGGGGAGTGGGTGGGAGGAGCCACAAAGTCTCTTGCAAGGCACCTAATAATAACTGGTTATCTGTTCGTTATAATACCTAGGCATACCCAGGGGGGGGCGGAGGGGGGGCCTAAGAAAGTGCGCCACCAACGTTGAAATGTATCTCATTCGTTCTTCCACGCTCATGAGCCACACATCTCACACAGTAAATACGTATAGATCGCTACCGCGAAGCGCGCCATTGAAACACGTACAGATTTGCTCCGTGTATCGCTCTCCGCATTTAGTGATTCATACAACGTCCACAAAGCCAGGTACGCAGGCACGATCTACACGGATTTTGTTTGGGGCGATGTCATTTTCTGCCATTTTCGTTCGAAAACAACACGATAAAACGCAAGGGGGTCACAGGCAGATTTTTTTAAAAATTCAGTATATCACTGCTACATCCTTTTTTAACGTATCCATGGAAAAAAATGAGTGGGGTCAAAGCACGATTTTTCACAATTTATCGATTATTATTGCCCTTTTTAGGGGAGGTATTTGTTAACGTCGTTTGAGTATTTGTGCACAATCTCCACGCGCATCAACGGTACGTCAACGCTTAATTTTTTCGACTGCTTTTTTCATTTTCAATACAATTTTTGTCATTGGATGATAAACATTAAGGTAAATAACAACCTTGTACAACTACAAAAGACAAGATGTTAAGATTGGATGCCAAAAACTCCTTATTTTTCGAGTGAGAAAATTGTTCCCCCCCTATTTTGAGAATGGACGGTACCACAGCGTTTCGCAATCACAGCCTCGAAGGGCCCCCCCTCCGCCCCCCCCTGGGCATACCCAGCAAAGCCATGATTAGAAAATGATGAAACGTGTAGTGGCATGGTCTGGTAATGAGTTATTGATTTTTGTTTTATTGAAATACTGTCCGGAGTTCAGAGATACATGTATTTTCTGTTTTTAGTAATTTATTTGTTCTTATAATTTTTTTTAGCAAATGTTGTTTATTGCCTTAACCCTAACTTCCAAGTGCGTGTGCAAAATCATATTGATTTTGGAGGATTGAGGACTTTTAGTGTTAAAATTACATGTACATGTACCGGTAGCTAGTCTGTGATATGGATGTACGTGTAACCAGGGACAAGATTCTTGAGATTTTTGTCTGAAATTTTTGTATTGAAACTAAAAATATGCATCTTTGACTTTTTTCTTAATTGACCATCTTTTCCCTGTGTATCGTCTAGTTCTGTACGTTTTAAAATTATGTGAATACAATTCTCCTTCCAATACTGTTTGTTGCATTCCAATCGGACATTCCGTTGACGCATTATAGCTGTTTAAATTGTTCATTTATGGACATTTCAACAATTATAATACTGAGGAAAAGCCCCTGAAAGGTTTTCTTTTTCAAATTTTCAAGTTCTCAGCTTAAAAATGATGTATCATGTACTTACTGGTATGTACCCCCACCCTATCTCCCCTGGGGTAGGATTTAGTGATAAAACCCTGACAACCAAACTATAAGATAAACAGCATATTGAAGTTCAGAAAAGCGTATTATTTACACAATTGCTTCACAAAATCGACAAAAACAACACACCCTTCTGGGTGACGGATTATGTTTACATTTTGGGAGATTATAGATTAATAGTTCGTGATTCAGGATACTCCAAAACCTCAAAATGGTAAAATCCTCCCTGAAATGACTTTACGAGTACATTGTAATAATTAAAACACATTGTGTGACTTTGTCTGCTTTTCGTTTGGAACAGGTCATATATTTGCGAAGCACCACTGAGCGCTACGGAGTCAAGTTTTTAGTCCGTGATTTTGATTGTCTGTTTTTCCCGTGTCATCCATTAAAGATGAACTTGCTTCAGTGCAGCTAATGGCAAAACAAGAGTTTGCTTTTCAACATTTCCTCATCAATGTTTGGCTCCGATTTGATTATGACATTTTGTGTTATCCACACCGTATGTCAACAGCCAGACTTGATTGCGAGAGGGACAGAGGGAATTGAGATTTATACAATTGGAAATGCATACTAAGTACTTGCAGGACACGTCCGATATCACTCTGGTAATTGAGGTTCCATGCCACTTTAGCAGATAGCAGCTACTTGTACCGGTACGTACGTTGTCACGGAATCTCGACTTCACCAAAACAGCTCAAGTTTTGGATAGAAACTTGTTCTACACAAGAATAACACAAAAATGCCAATTTTTTAAGGGATGGTTGTGTCGATGTTTATATCCTACTTTTAAAATCTCTTTCTGAATAATATCAATTTATTCAAAACGCGTTTTGTAGCCCTATTGGCCGATTTCCGGGACAGTGTCTCTTTAAAACTACACCCTGGTCTATTTTTTTTTCTTCAGTCACCGGGTCATTTAAATAAAGACAGGCTTTTACCTTTAATACCAATGTTTAAGCATTTACACATGAGTTTGTATGAAACAAGAATTGGCCGACGCCAGTTGAAAACGAACTCCATTTTCTTGCTTTTTTCTTATCATCCATGATTGCAAAACTTCAGACAGGTCAGTTAAACGATGTTTACACTAAAACCCAACCCCACAAATCCACCTATTCCTGATAATTCAAGCAATTACCTATGGTGTATCCTACCTTTTAAAGGATATTATATCTCTTTAACCCTAAATTCCTAGGCATTCATTTGGGGTACAGTACAAGTACACTATACTACAAAATGCTACACAATTCTCATAGGCCAATGTTGTATTAGGTGACATTAGGGTTAAACTAGAGACGAATCCGACGACGGAATTTTGTCAATCGCATTGGTGGCGCTGTTTCACTATCCGGGGCCATGCGATGCTAATTTCCTGTAGCATTATGGCTACTAGCCCACCACAATGTCCGTGTGCGCGTGCTCCACCGTATATGTGATTGGTTTCGTCTATAAACGATGTGCCCTCTGAAGTCGCGTGTTTACATACAAGTAGTATTCAAATGTGCCCTGCAGTATGCGCACACATTGTGTTTTAAATAAAATTTGCTTAAAAAGTGACGTCGCAGGTCAGATCGCCTTTGAATTATGTGACCTCTGATGTCGTCTCTTAACCAAATTTATGTAAAACATGCTGCGTGCACATACTGCCTGCACATACTGCCGGGCACATTTGAATACAGATGTAAACAGAGGGCATATCGTCTATAGTTTGGAAAAGAAAATACTGGTGGGAAAAACATTTTAGCACAAGAAATGTTCACTGTGCCATTATTCAAGACACAAAAAGAATACAAGACAATGCCATAGATGTGAAGGAGGGTTTTAAATGTTAGGTATGACGTCACAAGTACTAATACGATTTGCTCAGCTTTCTGCGCGATCCTTAATTGGTTTTAGTTTTGTTGCTGGGCTGGGCAGGTGCGATTGTTTCCCACACTTCTTTGATTTTCTTTTGTCCTCCTCCCGTTTGATTTTTTTTCTCGATATCTCCACATCGTCATATCTTCCCGCCACACTTTATCAACTTGACAATCTCAGTCATTATAGCGCAGTTGCTTGGCGAGCTGAAAGATTTAATGAAATAAGCGAACAATACTCGGGACGCAAGTTAAATTATAAGCGTCGACGGTGCACCCATTCACGGCATTCCTGACATTTAACGCGCATCACCGATGCGCTCCACTAGAGCAAAATGAGAGGATGAAAAAAAAAGAGATGCGGTGATATGCTGGCGATAATTTAGAGTTCTCATGTGTAGTGAGGGGGAATGACTGATTGAATAGTCTGTGGGCTAGAGGTCGGGTGTTGTTGTTACTCTGCAGTTTTTGGATCAACTTGCTCATAGGATGCAAGAAGCCTTTTTTCATTCATATGGGAATAAATATGTGACCTGTCATTACAAAATGAGCGTAAAGTCGCACGGAGTGATTTCCCAGTACGGCCAGTCAAAGTCAAAATTTGAAGGGGTGGTCGATTTTGAGATTATATGGGGTTTTTTAAGACTAAATCCCCAACAATCAATTCCCAATTTTTCAGGACGATCAGATAAAAACAAAATTAGTTTTTGAGACAATTTTGACTATGCCTTTCTATGCCTTTCACACAATTTCTCGCAAGAAATGCCCGTTTTCTAATAATCTCTGTATTAAGACTCCAGACTAAAAAAAAAAAAAAAAACCTCCAAGTGTTATATACCATTGGAAAGCTCTGTTTCCACCGAATTTAGAATCTCAATTTTTGATTTTGCCGACTTTACGCTCATTTTGTGATGAAATCTGAATTCTGAATTGGGAATTGATTGTTGGGGATTTAGTCTTTAAAAAAACCATATAATCTTAAAATAGACCACCCCTTCAAATTTTGACTTTGACTGGCTGTACTGGGAAATCACTCCGTGCGACTTTAAGCTAATTTTGTGATGACAGGTCACATATGTGGTTGGCCGGTATTAAAGACCTACTCCAACGGTTTTAAAAGTGCTCGAATTATATGTTTTTGTCTTCAGTATATAATAAACTACACATTCATTCCAAAACAATGTTTGTTTTGGGTATGAATTTTGTGTTATTTTGTGATAAATTATGGACGGTTTTTGTCGAGTTCCTGAAAACTTTCTACAAATTGACCGCTGGTGGCGCTGTTGAGAAACAAACAATGTTTGACGTCATACCAGAGAAAACAAATAAAACTGGTACCCGAGTTGGAGGCTCGGCCATCAACAATGAGCCGGTTTTAAAAATTCTTGTTTGATAATTTAGCATCGGATGCAAGTGTACACAACGTTTTTCTGGGATTCAAAATGGATGACAGATAAACACATCATGAGCAAGGCCAAAAACAAACCAGCCCCATGGGCCCGGTCAATGTCAAAATAAACCCAGCCCGAACTGCATTTTATGGTTATTAATGGTTAACCATATTTTAATTTCCATTCATAAATACCTTTTGGTCAAAAAGTCTAAACAAGTACAAATTACAATTTTCCAATTATTTTGTTTAACAATTTGACCTTGTGTTTTGAGAAACAGCCCTATAACTATTTTAATGATATGCGACTCACGCAAGTGACCACATTTCAAGCTCTCGACCAATAGCAATGGCTGAACTGTCTCGAGTATTTATGAATAAAATGATAATGATGTGCAAAATGTGCAGTGCCAGAGGCATAAAAGCGAAACTGTCCAATGAAAATATACAGGGGTCAAACTACCAGGTGAATTTTGTGTCGATTTCTCCAGGATATTTTGCTATTGTTTCCTCAGAGAAGGCCCTAAAATCGTCAGAAAGAAGATAGTATTCTGCTGCCACTTTTTGGGTTGTCTGTGGAGAGTTGAGTGTTGTTTCAAAGTATTTTCCAATCGTAAAAATGTGTCTCTAATGCAGTCTTCTGTTTTCTGACTTTAAATTGAAGCTTCGGTGCTGTCAATATTTACATTGCTGATTGCCATATAATCTTGTACCACACTGAATAGAGACATGTACGTATACACACCATCGCATTTTTGTATTACTGTGGAGACATGGCTTAGTTCTCGTGTACGAAATGGTTAGAAAGTCGAGCACGTTTTCCAAAATGCTCCCATTTTAACAACAATTATTGTCCTGGGTTGAAATTTTGACCCAATATACCCTAAACCCAAACACTAACCCTAACCCACATCCTAATCCTAGTTTTTGAGTAATTTAGGTAAAATCCAAAAATTTATTCGTGAAATTTCTAGTGGAGACCTATTCATCTATAGAAATTACCATTTGGAGACCTTTTCACTCCCATTGTCCCCATTGTGTTCACGTCTCCAGAGGGTACCGCATTTCGTACCACATGTATACATGTACATGAAGATGTGAAATATTACACCCAAATGTGTCATGTGGAGTATGTAAATATGTGTACTTAGAAAAAATGATATCATAACTGTGCATGTACTTACAATGTACATGCGAAGTGCCACTTAAACTCCCCCCCCCCCCCCCCAATCCTTTTAAAATCCTAAATTGCACACAAACAAAATATTAGTTACCTTCCGTGCCCCTTTTGTACAATAAGCCAGTTTGGTATTTCAACTGGAATTTAACTGCTCATGTAACACAACAAGATTCAACCCTTTTTTCTTAGGATAAACGCAACCGAAATTTGCAGACAGGATTACGGGAGACGTAGTAACCGAATCCGAATTTTGTGATTTTTTGTGTGTGCAGTCGAAAAGACGAAGGAAACATTTGTCCAAACAAAAGTCTGAACAAAAGTCAGAACGCGATTACTCTTTAAAGATAGGATACACCATTTGCAGATATTGAACAATTTTACTACCAAATTATTAACAAATATATTACTAATTCGAAAGTAAATAACGATTTATAGGCATCCAGCAAAATGATTCTCCTGTAATATCCTTTAATTGTTACCAAAAAAAAGAAATTATAAAAAGAAATTTCACGGCGATAGCGAAAAAAAAACACAAGAACAACTGCCGACGAATGCCATTTTGTTTTCTTAATTTTTTTAGCATCCACGATTGTAAAACTTAGGACACATCAGTTAAACAATATTTACTATAAAATACAACCCCCCAAATTCAGCCATTCCTGATAATTCAAGCAATTACCAATGGTGTATCCTATGAAGATCCAATGAAGATCCTTATGTCCGTTTCAGATCATTCATTTATTCCTTTAGTTTGCTATGATGTATATTTTGTTTAGACTCCCAGAGGTCCCCAGTCTCTACAAGTACCGGAACTCCTCTCTCAGGGAAATGAATAAACATACAAGTACATGTAGAGTGCACCTCATATGTGACCTGTCACCACAATATGAGAGTAAAGTCGCACAATGTGATGTGGAGATATGGCCATCCAAAGTCAAAATATAAAGGGGTGGTCAATTTTGAGATTTTGTGTAATTTAGAAATGCCTATGTCCTCCTAGCTTCTACATATTCCCATTTTTGGGGTGCAATCAGATGATCGAAAACCTCTTAAATTACGTGATTTTGCGTAGTTAGTGTTTGGATTAAAGTTCATTGATGGTCTAATTAACACGGTCATTAAATATGCAAATTAGGTTCTCGTAACTATCTCACGTTTTCGAAAGTTTGATATTTTGTTGTTTATACAATAGTTTGTATACTGTGTGGAAAGTTTCAAGAAGAAATAATGAGTAGAACATAGCCGTTGATATGCTCAAGCGAACCTTACTTGTCCTGTTTTGCAATCTTTTGCGTGTTTTGTTTAAGATGTTTATGAGGTAATTATAAGTTTTCTCACAAACAGGTTTTGTGAAACCCATGGCTTTCTGGAGCGCTGTAAAATGTATTTATCGCAAAACCCCTAAGTGTTATTTACCATTCACATTGGAAAGCTCTGTTTCTCAAGAATTTGAAAATACCAATATCTTATTTTCCCGACTTTACTCTCATATTGTGGTGACAGGTCACATACATGTATAGCCTGTGGCTATCTCATTACCACTAGTCAGTCATTGACCGACCTTATCTCTTTCAAATCCATGCTGGGGCCTGTCTTAAATGAGATTAAGATCATCGAACACACAATAATATCCACGGATGTGCATTCAAAGCTATGGTTCATTTGTGGCTGCGTTGCCATAGAAACAAACAAAACCGACTACTTGTGAAAAACAAGAACAAGAAAAAAAATGTTTAGAGGGAGAGAATTAAAGATAGTATACACCATTTGCAGATATTGAACATTTTGACAACCGAATTATTAAGAGATATCATAATTATTTGAAAGTAAAATTTATTCTAGGCACACAGCAAAATGATTGCGCTAGATATCCAATAATTGTTTTCGAAAAATATAATTTTATTTAATAAATCAGATGGCGATCGTAAAAATAAAAACAAGAACTGCCCGACAATGGCTCAACAACTACCCGATGCCGGTTGAAAACGAACGCTGTTTTTCTTGCTTTTTTTTTCAGCATCCAAAATTGTAAAAATCCGGACAGGTCAGTTAAACGATATTTACTGTAAAATACAAACCCCCAAATCCACTCATTTTTGGAAATTCAAGCAATTACCAATGGTGTATCCTATCTTTAAGTTATGAAAGCTTTTTGGAATTCTTAATTTTGCACGTATTCTGCAAAGCTGCAAGCAATCTGGGTTTACTCCCGAGAGTTTTTGCAATTCATGGATGCGCACGTGTATGCACATCCACGCATATGTATCCCGCATGAGATGAGCCCTTATCCATAGTTTGGCAATGGCGCCCTCGTTTGTTTTAGCTTATGCATGGTACCCTGTCTCTTCAATATGTGTTGTTATTATAACCCATACTTTGAGACCAGACTAGCTGACTACTGATGCCCTAGCGTTAAAAGACGACACGCGCATTTTGAAAAATGCCTCGTGTATAGTATACAAACGTTTTACGCGTACATTTATAGCGCGCAGTATCAAGATTTGACGCGTCAAGGTTGTTACAAGTTACCGTAGAACTGTTTTATTCGGCCAATCAATGGCTTACATGATGCTTGATTAATGCCGGTTCAGTGAACGAGCCGGGTTATTACTACATAATAATCTCCACGTGATCGAGTCTCGACCAATCAGAAGCCATCAACTCTCCTAGGTATTTATTAAAACAAGATAGAAGTGTTTACAGTGAGCTTTACTCTAATGTTTAAAATTGCAAATTCACAAGCTTCGTCAATTTGAAATATATTTTGTGTTATATAGTTAGCCTGGTTTTATTTTGAAAATTCCTAACAAATGACATTCAAAACCTTTCGCTTTCATCGTCTGAATAGTTACTATGCAGTGTGTAAGATTGGCTACAGGTACCGGATTCCATATTCTGGAATCATTTGCTGACATCAACAGTCGGGTACCCTGCAGTTCCATGCACAGCCCTAATAATGGAAGTAACAGGCTGTGCACGTGTACACGTACATGTACACGTACGTTTGTTTATGGTATAAATCGAGGAGTTTCTTTTGTTTCTCTCGATAATTTCCTTTGTTTGTACTAGGCTTTTTTTTGACGGCTCTCATTGGTTTTGTACACGAATCTCAATCGAGGTCGTCCTCGATTCTAACCCTAACCCCAATTCACCTTCGTGTCGCCAGGTATGTGTCCTCCATATACACCATAAACAAACGCATGTACTGTACATGTACATTACCTCACAAAAGTACACACTGTTTTCCTGGTTACGTGATGGCACTGTAAAGATACAATTTTCTGGGTTGTGAGTGGGTAACCATGGAAAAATAGGTTAACACAGGATGCATTGCCGTATACACTAATAACGCATGCAATATGTACATGTAAGATAAAAAAGTAATGACCCTTCCTGTAATGGCCTCCAGACTCGTACTGATATATCCCCTTTCAAAGTAAAACGTCCTCCAGTTGCTAGTAGAAACGGAATAAATTAGAGATTTGTTACTTTTTTTCCTCAGTCCTACAGCCACAGGTTTTTTGTGTGTGTGAAGGGGTCTCGAGGTTAGATAGGGTAGATTGTCTGCTGTTTTTGCGGATCCGTATCAATCCTAATAATAACTACAGGGCAATTCCTGGACACAAAATTGGACGAGGCTAAAAAGTGTAGAATGTACACTATCTTCCGAACTACAAGCATCGCAACAACAAATGTCGTGTTAAATTAAAGAAGACAGAGACATTTTATATTTGGGTGTTGTGCCTTCGAGGTGGAATGTAGTTAGATGAGATTCTTTCCCCCAAAAAAATCTTCTTTTAGGGGGGCTAAACAAATGATGAATTCATTATTATGTTTTAACATGCAAGTGGGAGTAAGTGGGAGTCACTTGTAGGATACACCATTGGTAATTGCTTGAATTATCATTAATGAGTAGATTTTGGGGGTTGTATATTATAGTAAATATCATTTAACTGACCTGTCCGAAGTTTTACAATCATGGATGCCGAGAAAAGCACGAAAAACATCGTTTGTTTTTTACCGGCGTCGAGCAGTTATTCTTATGTTATTTTGGTTTTTTCGCGATCGCCGTTTTCAGAAATTCTATTTTTCAGAATAATTACAGGATATCTAACGCAATCATTTTGCTGGATGCCTATAATCATTATTTACTTTCAGATGAGTAAGATATTTCCTAATAATTCGGTAATAAATACTTTCGATATCTGCAAATGGTGTATCCTACCTTTAACATGCAAGTGGGAGTAAGTGGGAGACACTTAAGGGTACCGGTTCTAAATTCTGTATAACTGTATGACCGAACATGTTATGTTAAAGTTTCAGGTTAGGTTTTTGAGTGAACAAAAATGCTTTTATGGATTTTGATGCAGTGACCCTCAGCTTGGAAGATACAATTCTTCATCGGATTACTGAGTTCAGAGGTCATTGTTCAAATATGTTTCAAATGTTTCTTTGTCTACAGAATTTTCTGGATTTCAATGTAACTAATAGATGAAGTGATCCTAGGGTGGGGGTTCATCACAACTCTTGCAAAATAGGAGGTTAAAGGTCATGTAGGGATCATTTGAGGTCTTCGTTTGAAAATGAACACAAATTGACTTGTTAACAAGTTCGCGCCAGAGGACGTGTATACATATATATACACACACACAAAGTTTTTCTGAGATTCAAAAACGAATGACGCATACATACACGTCCCGAGCAAGGCCGGAATTGTCTGTCAGCAGCGAGCAAGGCCAGAAATGCATGGGTGTGCTTCCCAGTACATGTACCATCTGCCTGAACCTGCCTCGGATCAAGTTTCGTTAAAAATAATTCCGCACCTCGGTTCGGTGAATGTTGCAATAATCCCAGCGCAAACTGGTTAACCAGTTGGTATCGTTGTTTTGGTGGTTTTTTTTTCAATTTACCGGATCCAGGCTTTTTTATTCAGTAAAATATTCCTGTTTTGATAATGCAACTAGTACAAGATACCAACACTTAGTTTATTAGCACCGTTATTTACATGTTTTTGTCGACATTCTGTCGTCTACATGTAGGTAATTTTTTTTTTATCAGAGCAGTCAGAGAGTGATATCAAGTCGTTCACTACAGTGTACACGACAGCCGTGGAACTGAACACAGGGCCGGGAACACTTGTGCGTGAGAAAAGCTATATCCAAATATTTGCAAGCCCATCTGAAGCACCCTTTCAAGAATTTCAATAGAGATTAACAAACAATAGTTGGGAAATTTAAATGTCTAGAAATTACTGGACGCAGCTGATAATCCTCGGCTGTATGAATTCAATGGAGACAATACCGTAGAACTAGGGTGTTGAATAGGCCTAATCAATGAAGCAAGCGTATATACCTGTCCACCGCGTCAACGAAGCATGCTCATGATCAGCAGCGTTAGCATGTGTACACATCCATCATGCTACATGTACATGTAGTAACATCAGGCACGTACATGTATAGACGTTCACTGCGACGTGTGCTAGTAACGTCCGACGTGCAAACGTGTCAACTGCAACAATCAAGGAAACCTCCGCGGCGTGCACACACGTACGTCCTCCGTTGAATCAAACCGCCATGTGTGATGGGTTTACGCGTCATCCGAGGATAGTAAACAATTTGTTCTGGCTTTGTTCGTGACGTGTTTATCAGTCATCTGTTTTGAATTTCAGAAAAATGACGCGAACTGGTTGAGAACACAAAACATGTATTGATTGACTGTGAGAAAAGTGACACATGCGATTCGCGGATGACTTGTTACTATACAGCTCATCAGCTACTGTTACTTTACATGGGGACGATTCTCAATAGACTACATTATGTTTACCTGACTTTAGCCGTGTTCGCACTGGACTCTTTGGGGGGAAGGTTTTACTGAGACGATGGTAAAATAAAAAATGGTCAAATGTTACCACTGTTCGCACTTGGACTTTCCACACGGGAAAATTGTACAGAGACCGCAGGAGAAGTAGACGAGCTGTCATTATAATGACTCATGAAGGCGAATGTGATTACAATGCGATGTGCATGCATCAGTGCGCGCACGTAAACAATGCTAAGAGCGCATGCGCAGTGTCTTGTGTAGCAAGACATCGCAGTAGGTAGCCGGATGTACGTTTTCCTGAGACGCTTTTACCGACTCGCGCTGTTCGCACTGGACTTATCGTCTAGGGAAAAGTTACCCGGGAAGTTTTCCCGGGCAGCCGTTGGCCGGTAAAAGTAACCACTGGACTCTAGGGTTTGTGAAATGGTGGCTCTAGGGTTTGTGAAATGTTAATCACAAACATTAAATATTTACCAGAGAGTGAAAGCAAATGGGATGACATTTTTCGACATCAAAAAGTAAAATGAGCTTAAAGTCAAAAATTGCCAAGCCCAAATCCAATGGGGTGCTCAATCAATCAATCAATTTTTTTTTTTTTTTTTTTTTTTATTATTTGTACATATGTGACCCGCTCCATCGAAATCAGGAATAAGTCTCGAAATAACTTTTTGAGATATGCACATGGTGAGAAAGGGAATTTCATAAGCTTCTTAATGATACCCATCACAAGTGTGTATCTGTTTAGGTTAACGAGTTACCGGTATGGTCTGATGAAGATGACTGGTGTATGTATTTGCCAAATCCACATTCCGAGAAAAACAGCTTTGAAATAAACAAAATTGACCAAAATCATACGGACAGCGCACACAAATCCTCTTCATTTTCATCTTTATTGATCGTTTTGACATCCAAGACATTAATGACAATAATCTGTGATAACTACACTTACTAAAACTACAATGTTTAGAAAATCGAGTTGGTCACGATTTTTACCCAAGCGTTCACTTCAACGGCCGATTGCGTAAAATGGCCTCAGCGACTTATTCCTGATTACGACGGAGCGAGTCACATATATGGGGACTTTAATCTGTAAGTCTTGTTTTACCTTTTTTCAATTTTGTTTTTCCTTTTTTCAATTTTGTTTTTCTGTCAAACATCTTAAACATCTTTTAAACCTATTTTATTCCATTTTTATTATGTTGTCATATCGTACATTCCCAGTAACACAACTGTATGATTTCAAATGCCAATTTTGTGTCGCCTACCATGATGGCATGGATGGCAAGTGTGTAAAAGCACTCGTCTATCACCAATGTGGCCCCGGTTTCAAATCCTGGATCGGACCATATGTGAATAGAGTTTGGCGTTGATTCTCTCCTGTGCCACGAGGGTTTACAAACATTTACAACCTTTGGCTGTGCTCCGCAAAAGGCGCGTAATTACAATTTATTGTTGTTAAGCACCTGTTCGCTGATAATGGCAGTCATTGTTCTTTTGATCCTGGGCTGCACTTACTTTGTAATAGCTCCATAAGGTCTATTGTCAATCGGTTGATTTCAACAGGTGGCGCCCTGCGCTACGCAAGAAAGGGAGCATCGCGCGCACGTCGAACCACTCGAAAATATGTCGTCAACAAAATTCCTAAATCTAAAAAGAAGACCAACTCTCATCGTATTTGAGGGCCAGAGGTGTTGTAGTAAATGATGAAAATCACAAAGAGCTTGCCGAAAAGGCATACCGGGCCGAAAAGCTTGGTTTATTTGCAAAACAGCTCCCTTTGTCTAACAATCATGCTTTGCGCTATACTTTGGGATCGCGATCAGCAATAGACCTTATGCTGACATCTTGCGGATCTGCAGATGCGAAAAGCTTTCCGACTTCGTACAGCATCAGCAAACAAAGTACCAACATGTAGCCCATCTAGTCAGACAACCAAACGCTTACCTCACCAATGTGTCTTGTCCGATCAGGACAATAACCATAAATCTGACAACCGCTTGTCCACCCTAATTGCAGCAGGTAGTCATCATCAGCGCCATCACTATTTTATAATTTTTCAACGATTCCTAGGGAAAACCGAAGTTGTACATGTACATGTATGTTGGGTATGGAATCTTCAGGCCTGCTCAACAGCTGCTGTATGCAACTACATGTAGAGCTAGACCTAAATGAATGCCTAAACGAAGTTTTAGGCACTAACCAATCCTAATTTTTTTGTCCGTATGCCTGTGTGCATGTTGTGTGCAGTTTCATGTTGAGTTTTGAAAAGACTGTATAACTTCTACATGCTTTCATGGATTTTGATGGATACAGTGACCCTTGGGTGGAAAGTCATAGGGCCTGTTTGTTTCACCCAGATCCGGATCACGATCAGTGATCCGGCCGCTGGTTCGCTCCATCAATTAGGCAGTATTTAATTGTGAACCAACGGCCGGATCACACTGATCGCAATCCGGATCTTCATGAAACGAACAGGCCCCCATCTCTTCATAAGAAAATTACTGAGGTCAAAGCTCTTTTGGGGGTCACTAGAGGTCAATGTTGAAACATGCTCCAAAGGTTTCTTTGTCTACAGAATTTAATGGATTTTATGATCTAACTTGGCTGGAGTTATCCTTGGGTGCGGGTTACATGTAGCTCATCGCAACTCGCAAAAGGTCGAGCGTCATTTGAGTTTTGTTAAGCACACAAAACAATCACAGGCATCGATCGCGGAAAAAGGCGTCACTCGCGATCTGAGTATCACTTGTCGTTTTCTCACAGGTTACTGAGTATGCAAATTAAATGAAAATATGTGCATGCCAATTTCTGATTTTTTTTTTTTTTTTTTTTAAGGTATCAAAGTGGGCGAGACCACACCAGACAAGATGTTCACTCTGAACGAGGTAGAGTGCTTGGGTGCTTGTGTGAATGCCCCTATGGTCCAGATCAACGATCATTACTACGAAGACCTAGGGGTCAAGGATATCAACGAGATCATTGATGACCTCAAGGCAGGGAGGTCACCCAAACCGGGACCCAGGTAGGTCGCAAAATCTCATATTCACCTGATATCGTTGTATGGTGTCCTTGGCACTGCAGCGTCATTGATCTGAAATGATCGAGTGTCTGGTTTGTTTATTTAACCAGTTCGCGCCGGAGGACGTACATGTATAGACATGCAAAGTTTTCCCCAGATTCAAAACAGATGACGCATAAACACGCCACGAGCAAGGTCGGAAATGTCTGTGAGCAGCGAGCAAGGCCAGAACTGCGTGGGTGTGCTTCCCAGTACCATCAGCTTGAACTCGCCACGGATTCGAGTTTCGTTAACCATGATACCACGCCTCGGCTCGGTGATGATAAAATAATCCCGGTGCGAACTGGTTAACAAAACTATTAAATATGATTGACATTTGCCTCAGAATACACATGACCTGACAGCACAAAATGAACATAAAGTCGCACTATGGCTTTCCGAAATAGGCTGGCCCGAATTGCTGGCTTTGGCTGTGACTTCGGTTGTTGCTACGCTGTTGCTATGGGCAGTCATTGTCCACCCCTTAGCAACAACATAGCTAAAATCACAGCCGAAGTCAGCAATTCAAACATGGCCTTACAATGTTTTTCACTGAAAAGTCATTTTGGGGATTTTAACAACGTTTTTGGTCATATCCCAAAGTTTTTAAACTGAATCTTTTTCCGAAACATTTTTTAGGGGGGATTTCTTTTTTAAACTTGGGTTAAAGAGTGCACAGATCAAAAAATGTTAAATCCTTTTTCTCAAAACAAGAGGTTAAGACTAATAAATCTAAAAGCATGCAACCTGTACGTTTATAATCTTGATTTTCAAATGTTGCTACTTTACGCCCATTTTATAGTGACAGGCCACATTATGTACCAGTAGATGTAATAACTAAGCCAATTATCCGTCTTTAGCAGTTCGTAGGAAACAGAGTTGCTGAATGTAGTGATTGATTACTAAGAAGTTTTCCCCCTATCTATTATTGCGCGTCTGTCCAACGAGTGTCGACACGTACACAAATATTAATACAGTGCAGTGCCCGTTGAAAATGTGATGAATTACAGCGATCAAAGCACTTTTGCAAGTTTAATATTAAAAAAAAACTACGTGTGAAAAGAACTGCCCTCTGAATTGATACCGTTGTATGGGATATATCACATTAATTGATCATTTTTCGCCATTTAATTGCCCCTAATTACGAAATTCAAAAATCCCTCCCCGTCAATTTCTACTCGGGATCCCTGCTGGTACCCGTGCCAAATATAAAGGCTGTCAGGCCGCCGGTGTCCAAGGAAAATGCCGACATACCGGTACATACATACAGAGATACATACATACAGAGATACATACCTACATAGGTTTGCTCATTTGTATGTAAAGATAACATCTCTTTGGCACTAAATAACAGTACTTTAAGGCCCAGTCACGACCTAGCTGGGACCGAAAAATGTTGGAATTGAAGGCAAATCTTAGAAAGAGCTTACGACTGGTTGCAGAGGTTGTGGGTGAACACCAAAGCAAAATCAGTCGCAGCAAGGTCGATGTCCAAAACTTCTGACCTGCGATTCCAAACCGTAAGAGGTCGCAGACGGGTCTTACATGGTCGTACCACCGGTTGCGCGTGGCCGCACCACCAGGCGTTGATGATCGCAGGTCACGCAGTCGCACGATTGTTCGTGCCACTTGACAATTGGTGGTGCCACCCGAGTACGACCTCGCGATTGATTGTGCGAGCGGTAGCCCTGTCCGCCACGATTTATCGTTCGAGCGGTCGCTGATCGCCACCGCTAGTCGCAGGATTACCTACGATTGATCTTGCCATCGATCTTCTTCAATCGTTGGTGATTGCACGACCACACGTACCACCAATCGTACAATGACCTACCACCAGTCTATTAATTAGGGATAACAGTGCGAGGACCCGGTCATTACTGCGAGATAATGACTGGGTTGGGGATGACCGCTTACCAGAAAAATGGTGAAAATGGCTTTTTATTCGCTGATATTTCCAGTGTTTTGGTTTCATGTTCAGGGACCATATTTTAGCTTATAAATGGTACCCTGTCTCTTCAATATGTGTTTTTATTATTAGCCATACTTTGAGACTAGACTAGCTGTCTACTGATGCCCACCGTGCATAGCAACGCGCTAGTGTTTACAGACGACACGCGCATTTCTGAAATCAACGCCCGTACATTTATAGCGCGCATTTTCAAGATTTGATGCATTCTTGTTACAAGTTAATGTAGGACTGTTGCATTCGGCCAATCATTGGCTTACATGATCCTTGATTAATGCTGGTTCAGGGGACATTTATTCGCTTCTTCTTGAAAGCCGGGCAATTACTAAAAAACATTGCCCTCCATGTGATCGAGTCTCGTCCAATCAGAAGCCATCAACTCTACTAGGTATGCAACCGCTAATGGAGATCGTAGCAAACATTGCCGATTGGTCATACGTCAGCCAAAATCGTCACCAATCACACGATCCAGAAATCAGGTGATTCGGTGTGACCATAGAGGAATAAGAAGGTCTCCAGGGTGTGACTGAGACTTCAGATGAACTCGTCCTCAACACTGAGACAGTTAGCGATACGTTTTATGAGACCCGTGAGATTGTAGATCCTGGCAAATGCAGTCAAGATGTGGCACATTAGAGGGCCTACATGTACCGGTACGTGCATGTCAACAAGACAAATCGAATTCACTCTCAGACCGAAGAACTTTTTGAGCATCTCTAAATTGCGTTACCGTACATGCATTCGAGTAACTGGACACTAATCTAATTGAAAACATGCATTTAAACATAGATGTGTGTGTGAACTGTCACTTAGGGATATGTAGGTTCTGAGTCATGTGCTGCTTCATTTTTCAGAATAACTACCCCCCTCTCTTTTGGGGTACTTGAGTCAAACGTGTTTGTTAATGTTACAATTTTGTTGCGGAGATACATGTAATGGGGGAGTGTCTTTGGCTCTTTAGTATTGAATTCGTAGTCTGTGATGAATAATTTCTGCAATCTGGTGTAGGCCCAGCATGTCTTCTTGAGCAAGACACTTTGTCACTTTTTGCTTCTCTATCGCCACCCAGGTGTAAAGTGGTATCTGTGAGGGCAGAGATGGTTGTTGTGGTTGATTTAGCTGCTTTGCGTTGAAATGGCAGCATGGGGCTCAGGGGCTGTATACTGCCGGAGCTGAGATGGTATTATTTTGAAATGTTTCATTGGCCAAAATGAGCAGGGTAATAATGATGTAAGGCCTTGAGCGCCCATCATGCACTTAGGGTAATTTCACACCAACTGGGATTGGTAATTGCTTGAATTAAAAAATTGGGGAAAAATGGACCTCTGGTTCAAATTGTAGTTGTTGCGCTCTGTTCTACAAAATTGCAACTTCCCGACTTTAAAGGTATATATACGATACACCATTGGTAATTGCTTGAATGATGAGGAATGGGTGGATTTTGTGGTTGTATTTTCTAGTAAATACAGTTACTGACCTGTCTAAAATTTTGCAATCATGGATGCTGTGAAAAAGGTTGTTGGTTTTCAAATGGCGACCGCCGATCCGTGATCGTTTTATGTTTTGCACATGTGATAAGGGAGAAAAAGGCCAATTGTTTTTTCTTAAAAACACTTTTATTCTACTACTTGCTTACTATTTCTTCACAAATATGGTTAGTAGACATAACAAAGATTACAAATATCAAATACATTCGCTTCAAAATGGCAGCACGCCAGAAAGAATAATTTTACAGGAAATTTAGAGTTACAAGGCTTTTCAACACTGAATATTTTGGTTGGTTTATTTTGTTGATAGTTGCAAAGGTTATATTCCACTTATATAAAAAAAAAACCTGGTCAAATATTGGATCAGCGCGGAGACCGATCAATCAAGATGACAGTGTGCTGTACACAATGCATAGGTATAAGCACGGCACATTAAGGAACAAGGTACAAAACCAATCTTCTTGTAAGAGAACCCTTGCCAAGCGTGTGTGTACAAGTAGGCGATGAATCACCAGACCGGTAATTTGGAGTTTAATTACAATGCGCGCTAAACGCATGACCGAGACCCGTTTGTCACACACACACACACGCTAGGCCTAATGTTACAGCAACTTAAGTAGCGCACGACAGAATTCTTTTAGATTCCGGAATCGCAATCAAACAAATTTGGGTTGAAAGAATTTTGACGGTGCGAGTAAAATGAGGATTTTTTTCCTGCGCAAATACATGTACACTTGGTATGCATTGTTCTCCCTTTCACTCTTTTCTTTAGAATTTTTTCTTGTTGGATATCGTTTTACAAAGACTGACTTGTCGGGTAGAATTGTTCCCTTGGTGTGAATTTCTCCATAAGACATGTCTCGAGAGTACATACATACATCTCACCGCGTGCGGCAAACTACTAGACATAAACCAACCTGTCTGGGATGTACATGTACAAGAGGCTGCCAATTTGATCTTGCCAAACAAGATACATTTTCACTTCCTAATTGACACTTACCAATCCTAGGGGTGTTGTAGTCGAGTCCCTTATGTCCGAGACTGAGACCGAGACTATAGGACCAAGATTGAAACCGAGACCAAGGCTTTCGAGACTGAGACCGAGACCAAGGATTTTGAGACTGAGACCAACACCTCCGAGATCGGGACTTTTGCAGTCCTAGACCGAGATATTTTTGACCTTGCTCGTGGCGTGTTTATCCGTCATTCATTTTCAATTTCGGAAAACTTTGTGTGACATATACACGTCCTCCTACGCGAACTGGGTAAAGAGAATCGTGTTTGAAAGTTTGAGAGTTCTGCCTGTAAATAAAGCTTATTTGTGGCTTTCAGTGTCTCACAGCTTTGCATAACGCTCAATTCTAATTCCCTCTAGAAGCCTTATAGGACATCATTAATTTGTTTCCACCTACGCACGGCTTGTACAAAATGTACATGTACAGTATGTATATAAATGTCAACTTTTCTGCCCGGTTTAGCGGATTTCTTCTGTGCCTGGAAGTGGAATTACTAATGACCACTCAAGTTTCCCCAATGAATCAAAGAAAAAATACCGGTACACATGACTAGCTCACAAATCTCTTTATCTTTGGTATACATGAAAATCAATATTGACTGTAATACACGTACTTTCAACAGTACTTTCAACTTTTATATAATATTTATATCAGTATTTCATTTCTGCACTTGAAGATCACCTCTCCAAGGGTTTATTGTCGTCTTGATGAATTACATCACAAACGCCCACAACAAGCACTATGACGAACTTGGAGCGCCGAGGGCGCCCTCTCTCCGACAAGTTAACCTCTGACTAATACAGGATTTTTGAACTTTAACTGCTTTATTCTCATTCCTGTGTCGTGGGTGGACCACATGAGGTAAAACTGAAAAACAAGAAATACAAGGAAAATACACTAAATAACCAAACATAAAAATATTAATGAAATACTTAAAGATCAAAAAGTAATGACAAACAGATGCATGTACATGTATAAGAACCATCGCAAAGGTAAGTGCATAACATTATCTCAAAACACTCCAAGGGATTGTAAATTCACATTAGACAATCTATGAAAATTAACCTACAAAACTGTGCTCTCCAAAGGATGAAGTGTCCTCAAACTGCTTATGGGTCTGGAATACTGAAATCAGCAACCTAAAACAAAGAAAAAAGCAAGGTTCCTAAATACACCGTAAAACCCTGCGGCACTACTGCAAATTCCAAATAAGGATACGCTAATGCCAAATATAGAATCCAGCTCATGAATATTCATAACACGTGGAAAAATGGCGAGTACATGTTCTTAGGCAGGCCTCGTGTGCACACAAAAACTAAGTTATTAACCTTTAAAATCATCGACATAAAGACATAAAATGACCAAACATCCAGTGTTTCCTGACCAGAAAACAGTACTGATCATTACAATCATATCCCCTAAGAAACCGGCCTCGATATTGAGGTAAATTCTAAGGCACAAAAACAAGGAAAGAGTATTCGCAAGGCACAAGAAAATTATCGATGCGATACAGAAAATCATGGTGGCAAAATGTGACTGAAAATTACGATACAATTGCTCATCAAATAACGATCAATAATCACTAAAACAAGTATAATTATAATCTTAAACTCACCAGTGATCTTCTGGTGTGAGGCTATCGGAATAGGGTGGTTCCAAAAGGATGGAAACACGGGCACTAAAATGAACTAAAACTTGGCGTGACTGAATAATTGTGCAACTTCTGCGAAAACATGATCACCACGAGAGGGCGCAATACTACATTAAATCGCAACTCGCACTGCTAGGGGTAAACATAACAAGCACCCACACGAATTTGTCGTCACATTAACATGTAAATCAATGTCTACCTTAAACCTAACTCCTTAGCATATTTTTCTCACATATAAACTGAACCCAGCAAAATTTGTGCAGTAAGGGGTTATCATTGTTGAAACTCAAGGTAACCTAAATCCTCGAAAATCCTCCAATATTTCTTACTGGTGACCATGCACAGCATGAATCCTGCAAAATCCTGCAGTGGGTTTACCATTGTGCTATTATAAGCAGCCAAACATGGAACAAACAGCTGCTAAGTGCCCTATATTACAACAAGGGTCCCCACACATGACCCTTGGTACATGCATGGAGAACGTTTCAGTTTTTCCCTGTGCCCGTCGACGCTACGGATCACCAAATCTGCGCAAAACAAATAAGCCCTTAACCCTTGCCCTCTAATGGTTACCAAGGACTTGCCTATTAAGTCCAACAGAGTCCAACTGTGACTCATATGACTTTACTCCTCAATCCAGCAACAGTCCAAATCACCACTGAGGTCCCAAGCTGCAGTTTATATGATTTGACCTGTGTATCTTTCTCTTGCTTGCTTGTTTGTCAAAGATAAAATCCATCCCTACTTGACTTAAACATGCAGCGGTAGACATTTGTGCAAATTAACAAGCCCTTAATTAACCCGGCCTATAGCCCCCCTATTGGTTCCAAAGGACTTGCCTGCCAAATCCAACAGAGTCCAACTCTGACTCATATGACTTTACCTCAATCTACATGTAACTCTGAGGTTCCGAGCTGCAGTTTATATAATTTGACCCGTGTATCTTTGTCCAGCTTGCAGCGGATGACATTTGTCAGTGCCATCGGTGTTCCCCCCCCCCCCCCCCCCCTTTTCTTCCCTCGCATTTGATTTGTGAGCCCACTCGTCTTGTAGATTTCTTGCCATTACACGGATTTCCCTGCCCACGGCCTGATTTAAAGGTAGGATACACCATTTGCAGATATCGAAAATATTTACTACCGAATTATTAAGAAATATCTTACTCATCTGAAAGTAAATGTTGATTCTAAGCATCCAGCAAAATGATTGCGCTAGATATCCTGTTATGACCCCCGAAAAATTGAATTTGATAATTCCAGACGGACGGCGATCGCGAAAAAACAAAGATAACATAAGAATAACTGCCCGACGCTGGTTGAAAAAACCCGCTGTTTTTCGTTCTTTTCTCGGCATCCATGATTGTAAAACTTCGGACAGCTCAGTTAAACGATATTTACTATAAAATACAACCCCCCAAATCCACTCAATCATGATAATTCAAGCAATGACCAATGGTGTATCCTACCTTTAAGTTTCTTGGCTGTCACAAAATCTCAAATGAAAAAAATAAAATAAATGCCTCGGCCAAAGCTGAGTATGGATGAGCAAATGTCAGGGCAAATGTTTGCTAGATGGGAGAATAATTTGAGGAGAATTTGTTGTTGCAGGGCTACATGTAGGAGTTAATAACCACAGCTTCGGCGCTTGGGGCATATTGTTGCATGCCTCGTGGGAAAAGCCCATTTAGTTATTAGCTTTAAAAGCAGTCGGCGGGTACATAATGGTTTGAGAGTAGATAGTCGATAATTATTAGCTCCCCAAGAGATTGGAAGTTGACAAACTCTAGTTAGCCAAGGCAGAGCTACATGGAATATTAACCATCCGCTCGAAATAAAACCATGTTTTATTTGTTTTATATAATAAAATAAAATTAAATAACATAATATCTGTTAATAATAAATGTCATGATTTTAGGGGAAAAAAGAGGTTTTTGGACAACAAAATTCACACGGAAATGGTGTTACAACTGATAATGTACCATAGTAACAACCGATAATTTCATGATCACCAACAGATAATGTCACAAAAATTGACTAATACTGTATCCGACTAACCAATAATGTAACAAAAAATGTACTTGATAGTGTAGTAAAATGTACAACACTATCAGTGAATTTCTGTTACATTATCAGTTAGGATAATTGCAATAACAATTGATTAATAGTGTAGTACATTGGGCTGTATGAATACAAACTAGCATTTGCTTTTACTACTAATTTTCAAGTTTTTACTAGCATCTGTATGAATAAATGAATAAAAATGAAGCAAAAGGTTTTACTGGAAAGTATTTGCTAAAGACCTAAAGTTAATTAATTCCACCATTTGCTAGGATATTAGTATTTGCTCCATTCGGTATGAAAAAACATGATTAAATTCTTCAGATTTGCAGTATTTACTCGTAATTTTTCTAAGGTTGGGTCAGGGCTACCTTAAAAAATGAGAAGCAAATACTACTATGAAAAATAGGAACTTTCGTATATAAGGCAGGAAAAGGTATGAACATGGAAGATGGATTGTCTAAGATTAAAATACAAGCAGTTGTACTGAATATGGGGAAGGAAATGAGACTTGGATGGTACGTACATGTACACAATAGAGACTCTATTGTTATAAACCATTCGGCTGTGCAATCAATTGCAAGTAAAAAGCATTTACTACTATTTCAGCCAGTAAATGCTAAACAGTAAAACTATATTTTATTCATACGAATTGAAGCATTTGTTTTTCCTTAATGTTTTTACTTCAAAGTAAATGCCTTTACTTTTTGCTTGTACTTCATAGCATTTGCTAGTTTGTATTCATACGACCCATAAGGTACCTTAAGTACATTTGTTGTTACATTATCGGTTTGACATCACATCAGATCGAGGCCAAAGTAACTTGAGTTTCTGGACATTCAGTCTGGGGTCCATCCATTTAGAATTTGTGAGGCTTTAAAACCCATTAGTGACCAAGAAGAAATGGCTTTTATAAATTGAGAAAGGTGTAATTTAATCAGGGTTATGGCTATGCCCCCCTTTTTTTAGCCCCATATCTCCGCAACGATTCATCCTATTGTCATGTGTTAAATTATACATTATTTAGTCAGGCAGATTAGTGAGAAAACAAATATTGTTCAAATAAATGATAAAAGCATGACATTTGGCACACAGTCAAAGTATGTATGAGACAAATATTTGTCTATAGGGCCATATCGCAGATTTGTCATTTAAAGGTAGGATACACCATTGGTAATTGCTTGAAGTATCATGAATGAGTAGATTTGGGAGGTTGTATTTTATAGTAAATATCGTTTAACTCAGCTGTCCGAAGTTTTACAATCATGGATGCCGAGAAAAACACGAAAAACAGCGTTTGTTTTCAACCGGCGTCGAGCATTTATTCTTATGTTATCTTTGTTTTTTCGGCGTCGAGCATTTATTCTTATGTTATCTTTGTTTTTTCGCGATCGCCGGCCGGCGATCACAAATTTTTCTTTATAAAATTCTACTTTTCGGAATAATTACAGGATATCTAGCGCAATCATTTTGCTGAATGCCTAGAATCAACATTTACTTTCAAATGAGTAAGATATTTCTTAATAATTCGGTAGTAAATATTTTTGATATCTGCAAATGGTGTATCCTTAAAGGTAGGATACACCATTGGTAATTGCTTGAATTATCATGAATTGGTAGATTTGGGGGGTTGTATTTTATAGTAAATATCGTTTAACTGACCTGTCCAAAGTTTTACAATCATGGATGCCGAGAAAAACACGAAAAGTAGCATTTGTTTTCAACCGGCGTCAAGCATTTATTCTTATGTTATCTTTGTTTTTTCGCGATCGCCGGCCGGCGATCACAAATTTTTCTTTATAAAATTCTACTTTTCGGGAATAATTACAGGATATCTAGCGCAATAATTTTGCTGATTGCCTAGAATCAACATTTACTTTCAAATGAGTAAGATATTTCTTAATAATTCGGTAGTAAATATTTTCGATATCTGCAAATGGTGTACTACCTTTATGGGTAGAATAACAATCGACACATATGGTTCAAGCCATATTGGTGAGAGATGAGTGCTTTTACATACTGGCGACCAAATTATGCGAACCTTACAATCTCTGTGTGGACATCCTTTGTATTCGTGTAGTTAAGAACCATCGATCAAATTTCACCAAATACTAATATTTCTCACACCATGAAGTTGTTTTTTTAATCCACATTTGTGACTGTTATACCCTAGGATAATCCTCTTCAATTTGTCGACATGTAACCCTAACCCGGTTTACCTCTTGCGTTCTTTATCCAAGAGGGGGAACCTTGTGTGGACTAATTGGCCAATTTTCAAAATGGCTGACAATCCATGTTATTATACCTTTATTTTGTTCAAAGGTTAAATCTGCAATGGCCATATAGCCAAATAATTTTCTCATGACATACTCTGACTGTGTGCCAAATGTCATGCTTTTATCATCAAGTGAACATTTATGTTGTATTTTGCACCAATCTGCCTGAGTACATGAAACAAGACCAGCACGCCAAATTTTTTAAACATCTGAAGGAATGACCCAAAATCAATTTTGTTCTTTTTGTTTTGCTTTTTCGCCTTTAGCGAAAAAGCCATTGTGTTTCTTCTGTTTGTTTTGGTGTTTTTTTCTTGTTAATCCGCCATAAATTACATAGACTTTGTATATAATTCGTTTTACATGCAAAATGACTTGACACTTACTTCCGGTCCAAACCGATGATAACGATGATAGTCTCTGACTAGCTGCACTCTACAAAAAAGTTACCGGTGACATCATAAATGAGTTATAGCGCCCTCTAGTGGCAGGTTGAGAACAATTTTAAATGAATATTCAGTTGATGTGTGTGGCTCAAATCACTTATAACTAGTAATTATAATCAGCATCTTGTCAGGAACAAGTTGGCGGAGAGAAACAAATATGACGTCACTTGACCGGAAGTTACAATGAAAAGACCTTTAAACGTTTAAACATTGCTGAAAATCAACCACTTGAGATATAATCCAATTATTGCTTTTCAATATTCATTTTTGAAAATTAAATGATAAGGAAATTTAACAAATAAAATCATAAATGTAGTGAACAATAAAAAAATGTGAAAAAGCCATATGCTCTGTTTCTGTTCCTTTTTTTTCTCCTGCAAGAAATAGAGGAAATCTGTATATTTTCTTTCTGGGATGTTTCATAATGCACGAGAGACCTAGAACATGAATTCATTACTTTCTGCTAAAGAAAACTGTCCAAAAACACTTGAAACAGTCGAACAAACATGACAGTCAAACCCTCAAAAGATTCATGGAATTGAAAAAAACAACTTTGTGTTTTATTTTAAATAAAAAATATATAAAAACAATCTTGCATAGCAAAGAAAACGTATTCTAGCAAAAAGACTTAATCTGATATCCATGACAGAATCGTGAAGTGGATAAACCTCTCTGAAAGAAAGAAATCCCAGAGCGACCATGCCCACACAGGATAAATTTCAAGTATTTTGACTTGCATTTTTCCCCCCAAGAGTATTTTTTGTAATTTCTCAAGGGTTTACAAGAAGGCTCGTGGTTTCATTTCAGTCATAACAGTAACAACAGGGCTGTGCAGTTGCCATTTTTTTCTTTCTTCGGAAAGTGGCTTCATCTTTGGTGGCACAGCGTGTGTCAAGTGAGTGCAGCATTGCCGGGTTGACCTAATTTGTGACTCTTCAGTTGTTGCTTTCAAAAGTCCCTGATGATTTCTGGAGTGAGGTTTTGTTTTAATACTTACATGTAAAACAAAAGTCCTGTGTTTTTTTCAAGTTCCTTCTACATCGGAATACATGTAGTTTTGCCACGGTGGTAAATTGTTAGTTTTGTATGTACGGTTTAGACAATGTTTTCTATCTCTGTCACAGAAAGCTGGATAATAATAATATAACAGAGTCTTAGAGAGTGCCAATATTCAGCTGAAAGCACTAATTGGCCCCTGAGTGCAATGTCTACAGTTTTAAACATGCTACCGGTATGCTACATGTACGACTACATGTAGCTGTATATTATAAAATCACTTAGTCTTGATACCAAGACTACAGTGTAAGTGGTGTAAAGAGGTACTTGCCAGAATGCTAGTACATGTAACATCTTGAACTCTGACTACAAGTACAGTAGGTCCTGCTTTACAGATTCCCATCTCATTGATTGGCAGCTCACAGCCATTTGTAATCAAATCCTCATCCAAACAGAGGCTAGGGTGGTTTTGTTTTTTCCTTCTTTTCTTCTTTGAGTGAAATTCAAGAACACTACAACCGTAGATTTAATTGATTGGAGGGAGGAAAGTCCAGTCACACCACGAAATGGAGATATTGATGCCAAAAGTGGCATCCGACGATAAAACAAATTCAACTTTACGATTAAAATTACGTCACAGTTGTGTTGTGCACGTGCAATTTGTTTTGGGCATTTTGAATTTTCAAACTGGCAAAAAGCTATTTGAATATTCGGTTGATAGGGGTGCGCATTTACGGGTAGTTTGGTAACCGGGTACCCGATTTACAGAAAAACACGGGTACCCATTACCCCTAACCCTGCTGAATCCAACAATATGCAACCAGTTGACATTTCTGTTGGAACCTGTTGATTTGAGCACGCAAGTCATTTCATATATTCTAGAACACATTCAGAATCGTATTCTGTTAGGTTACCACAGTTAAGGCCGGTTCATACTTAACGCGAAAGCGAATGCAATACGAATTTGACGTCACAAAACATTTGCTGCGAACATTCGCCCAAGTTGAAATGTGTTCAACTTTTGCGATTTCGCATCGCGAAAACTCCCCCTGACATCACAAATTCGCGTTCGCGTTTGCTTTCGCGCCGAGTATGAACCGGCCTTTACTCGTATAATAACACCAAGTTGTATTGGATCTAACAGCAAAACAAAAAAATTAAGACATTAAGTTTAGGCTGTTGGATTTAGCAGGCAAGTCATATTGACACCAAACAACTTGGTGAGCTATAGACTGTGTTGGATTGAGCAGTAAAGTCATGCGAGTTCAGTTGGACTGTTGGATTTAACAGGCAAGTCATATTGACACCAAACAACTTGGTGAGCTGGACTGTGTTGGATTAAGCAGTAAAGTCATATGAGTTCAGTTGGACTGTTGGATTTAACAGGCAAGTCATATTGACACCAAACAACTTGGTGAGCTGGACTGTGTTGGATTAAGCAGTAAAGTCATATGAGTTCAGTTGGACTGTTGGATTTAACAGGCAAGTCATATTGACACCCAACAACTTGGTGAGCTAGACTGTGTTGGATTGAGCAGTAAAGTCATATGAGTTCAGTTGGACTGTTGGATTTAGCAGGCAAGTCATATTGACACCAAACAACTTGGTGAGCTGGACTGTGTTGGATTAAGCAGTAAAGTCATATGAGTTCAGTTGGACTGTTGGATTTAGCAGGCAAGTCATATTGACACCAAACAACTTGGTGAGCTGGACTGTGTTGGATTAAGCAGTAAAGTCATATGAGTTCAGTTGGACTGTTGGATTTAGCAGGCAAGTCATATTGACACCAAACAACTTGGTGAGCTGGACTGTGTTGGATTAAGCAGTAAAGTCATATGAGTTCAGTTGGACTGTTGGATTTAGCAGGCAAGTCATATTGACACCCAACAACTTGGTGAGCTATAGACTGTGTTGGATTGAGCAGTAAAGTCATGCGAGTTCAGTTGGACTGTTGGATTTAACAGGCAAGTCATATTGACACCAAACAACTTGGTGAGCTAGACTGTGTTAGATTAAGCAGTAAAGTCATATGAGTTCAGTTGGACTGTTGGATTTAACAGGCAAGTCATATTGACACCAAACAACTTGGTGAGCTGGACTGTGTTGGATTAAGCAGTAAAGTCATATGAGTTCAGTTGGACTGTTGGATTTAGCAGGCAAGTCATATTGACACCAAACAACTTGGTGAGCTAGACTGTGTTAGATTAAGCAGTAAAGTCATATGAGTTCAGTTGGACTGTTGGATTTAACAGGCAAGTCATATTGACACCAAACAACTTGGTGAGCTAGACTGTGTTAGATTAAGCAGTAAAGTCATATGAGTTCAGTTGGACTGTTGGATTTAACAGGCAAGTCATATTGACACCAAACAACTTGGTGAACTAGACTGTGTTAGATTAAGCAGTAAAGTCATGCGAGTTCAGTTGGACTGTTGGATTTAACAGGCAAGTCATATTGACACCAAACAACTTGGTGAGCTGGACTGTGTTGGATTAAGCAGTAAAGTCATATGAGTTCAGTTGGACTGTTGGATTTAACAGGCAAGTCATATTGACACCAAACAACTTGGTGAGCTGGACTGTGTTGGATTAAGCAGTAAAGTCATATGAGTTCAGTTGGACTGTTGGATTTAACAGGCAAGTCATATTGACACCCAACAACTTGGTGAGCTAGACTGTGTTGGATTGAGCAGTAAAGTCATGCGAGTTCAGTTGGACTGTTGGATTTAACAGGCAAGTCATATTGACACCAAACAACTTGGTGAGCTGGACTGTGTTGGATTAAGCAGTAAAGTCATATGAGTTCAGTTGGACTGTTGGATTTAGCAGGCAAGTCATATTGACACCCAACAACTTGGTGAGCTATAGACTGTGTTGGATTGAGCAGTAAAGTCATGCGAGTTCAGTTGGACTGTTGGATTTAACAGGCAAGTCATATTGACACCAAACAACTTGGTGAGCTATAGACTGTGTTAGATTAAGCAGTAAAGTCATGCGAGTTCAGTTGGACTGTTGGATTTAACAGGCAAGTCATATTGACACCAAACAACTTGGTGAGCTAGACTGTGTTAGATTAAGCAGTAAAGTCATATGAGTTCAGTTGGACTGTTGGATTTAACAGGCAAGTCGTATTGACACCAAACAACTGGGTGAGCTGGACTGTGTTGGATTAAGCAGTAAAGTCATATGAGTTCAGTTGGACTGTTGGATTTAGCAGGCAAGTCATATTGACACCAAACAACTTGGTGAGCTAGACTGTGTTAGATTAAGCAGTAAAGTCATATGAGTTCAGTTGGACTGTTGGATTTAACAGGCAAGTCATATTGACACCAAACAACTTGGTGAGCTAGACTGTGTTAGATTAAGCAGTAAAGTCATATGAGTTCAGTTGGACTGTTGGATTTAACAGGCAAGTCATATTGACACCAAACAACTTGGTGAACTAGACTGTGTTAGATTAAGCAGTAAAGTCATGTGAGTTCAGTTGGACTGTTGGATTTAACAGGCAAGTCATATTGACACCAAACAACTTGGTGAGCTAGACTGTGTTAGATTAAGCAGTAAAGTCATATGAGTTCAGTTGGACTGTTGGATTTAACAGGCAAGTCATATTGACACCAAACAACTTGGTGAGCTAGACTGTGTTAGATTAAGCAGTAAAGTCATATGAGTTCAGTTGGACTGTTGGATTTAACAGGCAAGTCATATTGACACCAAACAACTTGGTGAACTAGACTGTGTTAGATTAAGCAGTAAAGTCATGCGAGTTCAGTTGGACTGTTGGATTTAACAGGCAAGTCATATTGACACCAAACAACTTGGTGAGCTAGACTGTGTTAGATTAAGCAGTAAAGTCATATGAGTTCAGTTGGACTGTTGGATTTAGCAGGCAAGTCATATTGACACCAAACAACTTGGTGAGCTAGACTGTGTTGGATTGAGCAGTAAAGTCATGCGAGTTCAGTTGGACTGTTGGATTTAGCAGGCAAGTCATATTGACACCAAACAACTTGGTGAGCTAGACTGTGTTAGATTAAGCAGTAAAGTCATATGAGTTCAGTTGGACTGTTGGATTTAACAGGCAAGTCATATTGACACCAAACAACTTGGTGAGCTGGACTGTGTTAGATTAAGCAGTAAAGTCATACGAGTTCAGTTGGACTGTTGGATTTAGCAGGCAAGTCATATTGACACCAAACAACTTGGTGAGCTAGACTGTGTTAGATTAAGCAGTAAAGTCATATGAGTTCAGTTGGACTGTTGGATTTAACAGGCAAGTCATATTGATACCAAACAACTTGGTGAACTAGACTGTGTTAGATTAAGCAGTAAAGTCATGCGAGTTCAGTTGGACTGTTGGATTTAACAGGCAAGTCATATTGACACCAAACAACTTGGTGAGCTAGACTGTGTTAGATTAAGCAGTAAAGTCATATGAGTTCAGTTGGACTGTTGGATTTAGCAGGCAAGTCATATTGACACCAAACAACTTGGTGAGCTAGACTGTGTTGGATTGAGCAGTAAAGTCATGCGAGTTCAGTTGGACTGTTGGATTTAGCAGGCAAGTCATATTGACACCAAACAACTTGGTGAGCTAGACTGTGTTAGATTAAGCAGTAAAGTCATATGAGTTCAGTTGGACTGTTGGATTTAACAGGCAAGTCATATTGACACCAAACAACTTGGTGAGCTGGACTGTGTTAGATTAAGCAGTAAAGTCATAGGAGTTCAGTTGGACTGTTGGATTTAGCAGGCAAGTCATATTGACACCAAACAACTTGGTGAGCTAGACTGTGTTAGATTAAGCAGTAAAGTCATATGAGTTCAGTTGGACTGTTGGATTTAACAGGCAAGTCATATTGACACCAAACAACTTGGTGAGCTGGACTGTGTTGGATTAAGCAGTAAAGTCATATGAGTTCAGTTGGACTGTTGGATTTAGCAGGCAAGTCATATTGACACCAAACAACTTGGTGAGCTAGACTGTGTTAGATTAAGCAGTAAAGTCATATGAGTTCAGTTGGACTGTTGGATTTAACAGGCAAGTCATATTGACACCAAACAACTTGGTGAGCTAGACTGTGTTAGATTAAGCAGTAAAGTCATATGAGTTCAGTTGGACTGTTGGATTTAACAGGCAAGTCATATTGACACCAAACAACTTGGTGAACTAGACTGTGTTAGATTAAGCAGTAAAGTCATGCGAGTTCAGTTGGACTGTTGGATTTAACAGGCAAGTCATATTGACACCAAACAACTTGGTGAGCTGGACTGTGTTGGATTAAGCAGTAAAGTCATATGAGTTCAGTTGGACTGTTGGATTTAACAGGCAAGTCATATTGACACCAAACAACTTGGTGAGCTGGACTGTGTTGGATTAAGCAGTAAAGTCATATGAGTTCAGTTGGACTGTTGGATTTAACAGGCAAGTCATATTGACACCCAACAACTTGGTGAGCTAGACTGTGTTGGATTGAGCAGTAAAGTCATGCGAGTTCAGTTGGACTGTTGGATTTAACAGGCAAGTCATATTGACACCAAACAACTTGGTGAGCTGGACTGTGTTGGATTAAGCAGTAAAGTCATATGAGTTCAGTTGGACTGTTGGATTTAGCAGGCAAGTCATATTGACACCCAACAACTTGGTGAGCTATAGACTGTGTTGGATTGAGCAGTAAAGTCATGCGAGTTCAGTTGGACTGTTGGATTTAACAGGCAAGTCATATTGACACCAAACAACTTGGTGAGCTATAGACTGTGTTAGATTAAGCAGTAAAGTCATGCGAGTTCAGTTGGACTGTTGGATTTAACAGGCAAGTCATATTGACACCAAACAACTTGGTGAGCTAGACTGTGTTAGATTAAGCAGTAAAGTCATATGAGTTCAGTTGGACTGTTGGATTTAACAGGCAAGTCGTATTGACACCAAACAACTGGGTGAGCTGGACTGTGTTGGATTAAGCAGTAAAGTCATATGAGTTCAGTTGGACTGTTGGATTTAGCAGGCAAGTCATATTGACACCAAACAACTTGGTGAGCTAGACTGGGTTAGATTAAGCAGTAAAGTCATATGAGTTCAGTTGGACTGTTGGATTTAACAGGCAAGTCATATTGACACCAAACAACTTGGTGAGCTAGACTGTGTTAGATTAAGCAGTAAAGTCATATGAGTTCAGTTGGACTGTTGGATTTAGCAGGCAAGTCATATTGACACCAAACAACTTGGTGAGCTAGACTGTGTTGGATTGAGCAGTAAAGTCATGCGAGTTCAGTTGGACTGTTGGATTTAGCAGGCAAGTCATATTGACACCAAACAACTTGGTGAGCTAGACTGTGTTAGATTAAGCAGTAAAGTCATATGAGTTCAGTTGGACTGTTGGATTTAACAGGCAAGTCATATTGACACCAAACAACTTGGTGAGCTGGACTGTGTTAGATTAAGCAGTAAAGTCATAGGAGTTCAGTTGGACTGTTGGATTTAGCAGGCAAGTCATATTGACACCAAACAACTTGGTGAGCTAGACTGTGTTAGATTAAGCAGTAAAGTCATATGAGTTCAGTTGGACTGTTGGATTTAGCAGGCAAGTCATATTGACACCAAACAACTTGGTGAGCTAGACTGTGTTAGATTAAGCAGTAAAGTCATATGAGTTCAGTTGGACTGTTGGATTTAGCAGGCAAGTCATATTGACACCAAACAACTTGGTGAGCTAGACTGTGTTAGATTAAGCAGTAAAGTCATACGAGTTCAGTTGGACTGTTGGATTTAGCAGGCAAGTCATATTGACACCAAACAACTTGGTGAGCTAGACTGTGTTAGATTAAGCAGTAAAGTCATACGAGTTCAGTTGGACTGTTGGATTTAGCAGGCAAGTCATATTGACACCAAACAACTTGGTGAGCTAGACTGTGTTAGATTAAGCAGTAAAGTCATACGAGTTCAGTTGGACTGTTGGATTTAACAGGCAAGTCATATTGACACCAAACAACTTGGTGAGCTAGACTGTGTTGGATTAAGCAGTAAAGTCATATGAGTTCAGTTGGACTGTTGGATTTAACAGGCAAGTCATATTGACACCCAACAACTTGGTGAGCTAGACTGTGTTAGATTAAGCAGTAAAGTCATATGAGTTCAGTTGGACTGTTGGATTTAACAGGCAAGTCATATTGACACCAAACAACTTGGTGAGCTAGACTGTGTTGGATTAAGCAGTAAAGTCATATGAGTTCAGTTGGACTGTTGGATTTAACAGGCAAGTCATATTGACACCAAACAACTTGGTGAGCTAGACTGTGTTAGATTAAGCAGTAAAGTCATATGAGTTCAGTTGGACTGTTGGATTTAACAGGCAAGTCATATTGACACCAAACAACTTGGTGAGCTAGACTGTGTTAGATTAAGCAGTAAAGTCATGCGAGTTCAGTTGGACTGTTGGATTTAGCAGGCAAGTCATATTGACACCAAACAACTTGGTGAGCTAGACTGTGTTAGATTAAGCAGTAAAGTCATATGAGTTCAGTTGGACTGTTGGATTTAACAGGCAAGTCATATTGACACCAAACAACTTGGTGAGCTAGACTGTGTTAGATTAAGCAGTAAAGTCATACGAGTTCAGTTGGACTGTTGGATTTAGCAGGCAAGTCATATTGACACCAAACAACTTGGTGAGCTAGACTGTGTTAGATTAAGCAGTAAAGTCATATGAGTTCAGTTGGACTGTTGGATTTAGCAGGCAAGTCATATTGACACCAAACAACTTGGTGAGCTAGACTGTGTTAGATTAAGCAGTAAAGTCATACGAGTTCAGTTGGACTGTTGGATTTAGCAGGCAAGTCATATTGACACCAAACAACTTGGTGAGCTAGACTGTGTTAGATTAAGCAGTAAAGTCATACGAGTTCAGTTGGACTGTTGGATTTAGCAGGCAAGTCATATTGACACCAAACAACTTGGTGAGCTAGACTGTGTTAGATTAAGCAGTAAAGTCATACGAGTTCAGTTGGACTGTTGGATTTAACAGGCAAGTCATATTGACACCAAACAACTTGGTGAGCTAGACTGTGTTGGATTAAGCAGTAAAGTCATATGAGTTCAGTTGGACTGTTGGATTTAACAGGCAAGTCATATTGACACCCAACAACTTGGTGAGCTAGACTGTGTTAGATTAAGCAGTAAAGTCATATGAGTTCAGTTGGACTGTTGGATTTAACAGGCAAGTCATATTGACACCAAACAACTTGGTGAGCTAGACTGTGTTGGATTAAGCAGTAAAGTCATATGAGTTCAGTTGGACTGTTGGATTTAACAGGCAAGTCATATTGACACCAAACAACTTGGTGAGCTAGACTGTGTTAGATTAAGCAGTAAAGTCATATGAGTTCAGTTGGACTGTTGGATTTAACAGGCAAGTCATATTGACACCAAACAACTTGGTGAGCTAGACTGTGTTAGATTAAGCAGTAAAGTCATAGGAGTTCAGTTGGACTGTTGGATTTAGCAGGCAAGTCATATTGACACCAAACAACTTGGTGAGCTAGACTGTGTTAGATTAAGCAGTAAAGTCATATGAGTTCAGTTGGACTGTTGGATTTAACAGGCAAGTCATATTGACACCAAACAACTTGGTGAGCTAGACTGTGTTAGATTAAGCAGTAAAGTCATACGAGTTCAGTTGGACTGTTGGATTTAGCAGGCAAGTCATATTGACACCAAACAACTTGGTGAGCTAGACTGTGTTAGATTAAGCAGTAAAGTCATATGAGTTCAGTTGGACTGTTGGATTTAGCAGGCAAGTCATATTGACACCAAACAACTTGGTGAGCTAGACTGTGTTAGATTAAGCAGTAAAGTCATACGAGTTCAGTTGGACTGTTGGATTTAGCAGGCAAGTCATATTGACACCAAACAACTTGGTGAGCTAGACTGTGTTAGATTAAGCAGTAAAGTCATACGAGTTCAGTTGGACTGTTGGATTTAGCAGGCAAGTCATATTGACACCAAACAACTTGGTGAGCTAGACTGTGTTAGATTAAGCAGTAAAGTCATACGAGTTCAGTTGGACTGTTGGATTTAACAGGCAAGTCATATTGACACCAAACAACTTGGTGAGCTAGACTGTGTTGGATTAAGCAGTAAAGTCATGCGAGTTCAGTTGGACTGTTGGATTTAACAGGCAAGTCATATTGACACCCAACAACTTGGTGAGCTAGACTGTGTTAGATTAAGCAGTAAAGTCATATGAGTTCAGTTGGACTGTTGGATTTAACAGGCAAGTCATATTGACACCAAACAACTTGGTGAGCTAGACTGTGTTGGATTAAGCAGTAAAGTCATATGAGTTCAGTTGGACTGTTGGATTTAGCAGGCAAGTCATATTGACACCAAACAACTTGGTGAGCTAGACTGTGTTAGATTAAGCAGTAAAGTCATATGAGTTCAGTTGGACTGTTGGATTTAACAGGCAAGTCATATTGACACCAAACAACTTGGTGAGCTAGACTGTGTTAGATTAAGCAGTAAAGTCATATGAGTTCAGTTGGACTGTTGGATTTAACAGGCAAGTCATATTGACACCAAACAACTTGGTGAACTAGACTGTGTTAGATTAAGCAGTAAAGTCATGTGAGTTCAGTTGGACTGTTGGATTTAACAGGCAAGTCATATTGACACCAAACAACTTGGTGAGCTAGACTGTGTTAGATTAAGCAGTAAAGTCATATGAGTTCAGTTGGACTGTTGGATTTAACAGGCAAGTCATATTGACACCAAACAACTTGGTGAGCTAGACTGTGTTAGATTAAGCAGTAAAGTCATATGAGTTCAGTTGGACTGTTGGATTTAACAGGCAAGTCATATTGACACCAAACAACTTGGTGAACTAGACTGTGTTAGATTAAGCAGTAAAGTCATGCGAGTTCAGTTGGACTGTTGGATTTAACAGGCAAGTCATATTGACACCAAACAACTTGGTGAGCTAGACTGTGTTAGATTAAGCAGTAAAGTCATATGAGTTCAGTTGGACTGTTGGATTTAGCAGGCAAGTCATATTGACACCAAACAACTTGGTGAGCTAGACTGTGTTGGATTGAGCAGTAAAGTCATGCGAGTTCAGTTGGACTGTTGGATTTAGCAGGCAAGTCATATTGACACCAAACAACTTGGTGAGCTAGACTGTGTTAGATTAAGCAGTAAAGTCATATGAGTTCAGTTGGACTGTTGGATTTAACAGGCAAGTCATATTGACACCAAACAACTTGGTGAGCTGGACTGTGTTAGATTAAGCAGTAAAGTCATACGAGTTCAGTTGGACTGTTGGATTTAGCAGGCAAGTCATATTGACACCAAACAACTTGGTGAGCTAGACTGTGTTAGATTAAGCAGTAAAGTCATATGAGTTCAGTTGGACTGTTGGATTTAACAGGCAAGTCATATTGATACCAAACAACTTGGTGAACTAGACTGTGTTAGATTAAGCAGTAAAGTCATGCGAGTTCAGTTGGACTGTTGGATTTAACAGGCAAGTCATATTGACACCAAACAACTTGGTGAGCTAGACTGTGTTAGATTAAGCAGTAAAGTCATATGAGTTCAGTTGGACTGTTGGATTTAGCAGGCAAGTCATATTGACACCAAACAACTTGGTGAGCTAGACTGTGTTGGATTGAGCAGTAAAGTCATGCGAGTTCAGTTGGACTGTTGGATTTAGCAGGCAAGTCATATTGACACCAAACAACTTGGTGAGCTAGACTGTGTTAGATTAAGCAGTAAAGTCATATGAGTTCAGTTGGACTGTTGGATTTAACAGGCAAGTCATATTGACACCAAACAACTTGGTGAGCTGGACTGTGTTAGATTAAGCAGTAAAGTCATAGGAGTTCAGTTGGACTGTTGGATTTAGCAGGCAAGTCATATTGACACCAAACAACTTGGTGAGCTAGACTGTGTTAGATTAAGCAGTAAAGTCATATGAGTTCAGTTGGACTGTTGGATTTAACAGGCAAGTCATATTGACACCAAACAACTTGGTGAGCTGGACTGTGTTGGATTAAGCAGTAAAGTCATATGAGTTCAGTTGGACTGTTGGATTTAGCAGGCAAGTCATATTGACACCAAACAACTTGGTGAGCTAGACTGTGTTAGATTAAGCAGTAAAGTCATATGAGTTCAGTTGGACTGTTGGATTTAACAGGCAAGTCATATTGACACCAAACAACTTGGTGAGCTAGACTGTGTTAGATTAAGCAGTAAAGTCATATGAGTTCAGTTGGACTGTTGGATTTAACAGGCAAGTCATATTGACACCAAACAACTTGGTGAACTAGACTGTGTTAGATTAAGCAGTAAAGTCATGCGAGTTCAGTTGGACTGTTGGATTTAACAGGCAAGTCATATTGACACCAAACAACTTGGTGAGCTGGACTGTGTTGGATTAAGCAGTAAAGTCATATGAGTTCAGTTGGACTGTTGGATTTAACAGGCAAGTCATATTGACACCAAACAACTTGGTGAGCTGGACTGTGTTGGATTAAGCAGTAAAGTCATATGAGTTCAGTTGGACTGTTGGATTTAACAGGCAAGTCATATTGACACCCAACAACTTGGTGAGCTAGACTGTGTTGGATTGAGCAGTAAAGTCATGCGAGTTCAGTTGGACTGTTGGATTTAACAGGCAAGTCATATTGACACCAAACAACTTGGTGAGCTGGACTGTGTTGGATTAAGCAGTAAAGTCATATGAGTTCAGTTGGACTGTTGGATTTAGCAGGCAAGTCATATTGACACCCAACAACTTGGTGAGCTATAGACTGTGTTGGATTGAGCAGTAAAGTCATGCGAGTTCAGTTGGACTGTTGGATTTAACAGGCAAGTCATATTGACACCAAACAACTTGGTGAGCTATAGACTGTGTTAGATTAAGCAGTAAAGTCATGCGAGTTCAGTTGGACTGTTGGATTTAACAGGCAAGTCATATTGACACCAAACAACTTGGTGAGCTAGACTGTGTTAGATTAAGCAGTAAAGTCATATGAGTTCAGTTGGACTGTTGGATTTAACAGGCAAGTCGTATTGACACCAAACAACTGGGTGAGCTGGACTGTGTTGGATTAAGCAGTAAAGTCATATGAGTTCAGTTGGACTGTTGGATTTAGCAGGCAAGTCATATTGACACCAAACAACTTGGTGAGCTAGACTGGGTTAGATTAAGCAGTAAAGTCATATGAGTTCAGTTGGACTGTTGGATTTAACAGGCAAGTCATATTGACACCAAACAACTTGGTGAGCTAGACTGTGTTAGATTAAGCAGTAAAGTCATATGAGTTCAGTTGGACTGTTGGATTTAGCAGGCAAGTCATATTGACACCAAACAACTTGGTGAGCTAGACTGTGTTGGATTGAGCAGTAAAGTCATGCGAGTTCAGTTGGACTGTTGGATTTAGCAGGCAAGTCATATTGACACCAAACAACTTGGTGAGCTAGACTGTGTTAGATTAAGCAGTAAAGTCATATGAGTTCAGTTGGACTGTTGGATTTAACAGGCAAGTCATATTGACACCAAACAACTTGGTGAGCTGGACTGTGTTAGATTAAGCAGTAAAGTCATAGGAGTTCAGTTGGACTGTTGGATTTAGCAGGCAAGTCATATTGACACCAAACAACTTGGTGAGCTAGACTGTGTTAGATTAAGCAGTAAAGTCATATGAGTTCAGTTGGACTGTTGGATTTAACAGGCAAGTCATATTGACACCAAACAACTTGGTGAGCTAGACTGTGTTAGATTAAGCAGTAAAGTCATACGAGTTCAGTTGGACTGTTGGATTTAGCAGGCAAGTCATATTGACACCAAACAACTTGGTGAGCTAGACTGTGTTAGATTAAGCAGTAAAGTCATATGAGTTCAGTTGGACTGTTGGATTTAGCAGGCAAGTCATATTGACACCAAACAACTTGGTGAGCTAGACTGTGTTAGATTAAGCAGTAAAGTCATACGAGTTCAGTTGGACTGTTGGATTTAGCAGGCAAGTCATATTGACACCAAACAACTTGGTGAGCTAGACTGTGTTAGATTAAGCAGTAAAGTCATACGAGTTCAGTTGGACTGTTGGATTTAGCAGGCAAGTCATATTGACACCAAACAACTTGGTGAGCTAGACTGTGTTAGATTAAGCAGTAAAGTCATACGAGTTCAGTTGGACTGTTGGATTTAACAGGCAAGTCATATTGACACCAAACAACTTGGTGAGCTAGACTGTGTTGGATTAAGCAGTAAAGTCATATGAGTTCAGTTGGACTGTTGGATTTAACAGGCAAGTCATATTGACACCCAACAACTTGGTGAGCTAGACTGTGTTAGATTAAGCAGTAAAGTCATATGAGTTCAGTTGGACTGTTGGATTTAACAGGCAAGTCATATTGACACCAAACAACTTGGTGAGCTAGACTGTGTTGGATTAAGCAGTAAAGTCATATGAGTTCAGTTGGACTGTTGGATTTAACAGGCAAGTCATATTGACACCAAACAACTTGGTGAGCTAGACTGTGTTAGATTAAGCAGTAAAGTCATATGAGTTCAGTTGGACTGTTGGATTTAACAGGCAAGTCATATTGACACCAAACAACTTGGTGAGCTAGACTGTGTTAGATTAAGCAGTAAAGTCATGCGAGTTCAGTTGGACTGTTGGATTTAGCAGGCAAGTCATATTGACACCAAACAACTTGGTGAGCTAGACTGTGTTAGATTAAGCAGTAAAGTCATATGAGTTCAGTTGGACTGTTGGATTTAACAGGCAAGTCATATTGACACCAAACAACTTGGTGAGCTAGACTGTGTTAGATTAAGCAGTAAAGTCATACGAGTTCAGTTGGACTGTTGGATTTAGCAGGCAAGTCATATTGACACCAAACAACTTGGTGAGCTAGACTGTGTTAGATTAAGCAGTAAAGTCATATGAGTTCAGTTGGACTGTTGGATTTAGCAGGCAAGTCATATTGACACCAAACAACTTGGTGAGCTAGACTGTGTTAGATTAAGCAGTAAAGTCATACGAGTTCAGTTGGACTGTTGGATTTAGCAGGCAAGTCATATTGACACCAAACAACTTGGTGAGCTAGACTGTGTTAGATTAAGCAGTAAAGTCATACGAGTTCAGTTGGACTGTTGGATTTAGCAGGCAAGTCATATTGACACCAAACAACTTGGTGAGCTAGACTGTGTTAGATTAAGCAGTAAAGTCATACGAGTTCAGTTGGACTGTTGGATTTAACAGGCAAGTCATATTGACACCAAACAACTTGGTGAGCTAGACTGTGTTGGATTAAGCAGTAAAGTCATATGAGTTCAGTTGGACTGTTGGATTTAACAGGCAAGTCATATTGACACCCAACAACTTGGTGAGCTAGACTGTGTTAGATTAAGCAGTAAAGTCATATGAGTTCAGTTGGACTGTTGGATTTAACAGGCAAGTCATATTGACACCAAACAACTTGGTGAGCTAGACTGTGTTGGATTAAGCAGTAAAGTCATATGAGTTCAGTTGGACTGTTGGATTTAACAGGCAAGTCATATTGACACCAAACAACTTGGTGAGCTAGACTGTGTTAGATTAAGCAGTAAAGTCATATGAGTTCAGTTGGACTGTTGGATTTAACAGGCAAGTCATATTGACACCAAACAACTTGGTGAGCTAGACTGTGTTAGATTAAGCAGTAAAGTCATAGGAGTTCAGTTGGACTGTTGGATTTAGCAGGCAAGTCATATTGACACCAAACAACTTGGTGAGCTAGACTGTGTTAGATTAAGCAGTAAAGTCATATGAGTTCAGTTGGACTGTTGGATTTAACAGGCAAGTCATATTGACACCAAACAACTTGGTGAGCTAGACTGTGTTAGATTAAGCAGTAAAGTCATACGAGTTCAGTTGGACTGTTGGATTTAGCAGGCAAGTCATATTGACACCAAACAACTTGGTGAGCTAGACTGTGTTAGATTAAGCAGTAAAGTCATATGAGTTCAGTTGGACTGTTGGATTTAGCAGGCAAGTCATATTGACACCAAACAACTTGGTGAGCTAGACTGTGTTAGATTAAGCAGTAAAGTCATACGAGTTCAGTTGGACTGTTGGATTTAGCAGGCAAGTCATATTGACACCAAACAACTTGGTGAGCTAGACTGTGTTAGATTAAGCAGTAAAGTCATACGAGTTCAGTTGGACTGTTGGATTTAGCAGGCAAGTCATATTGACACCAAACAACTTGGTGAGCTAGACTGTGTTAGATTAAGCAGTAAAGTCATACGAGTTCAGTTGGACTGTTGGATTTAACAGGCAAGTCATATTGACACCAAACAACTTGGTGAGCTAGACTGTGTTGGATTAAGCAGTAAAGTCATATGAGTTCAGTTGGACTGTTGGATTTAACAGGCAAGTCATATTGACACCCAACAACTTGGTGAGCTAGACTGTGTTAGATTAAGCAGTAAAGTCATATGAGTTCAGTTGGACTGTTGGATTTAACAGGCAAGTCATATTGACACCAAACAACTTGGTGAGCTAGACTGTGTTGGATTAAGCAGTAAAGTCATATGAGTTCAGTTGGACTGTTGGATTTAACAGGCAAGTCATATTGACACCAAACAACTTGGTGAGCTAGACTGTGTTAGATTAAGCAGTAAAGTCATATGAGTTCAGTTGGACTGTTGGATTTAACAGGCAAGTCATATTGACACCAAACAACTTGGTGAGCTAGACTGTGTTAGATTAAGCAGTAAAGTCATGCGAGTTCAGTTGGACTGTTGGATTTAGCAGGCAAGTCATATTGACACCAAACAACTTGGTGAGCTAGACTGTGTTAGATTAAGCAGTAAAGTCATATGAGTTCAGTTGGACTGTTGGATTTAACAGGCAAGTCATATTGACACCAAACAACTTGGTGAGCTAGACTGTGTTAGATTAAGCAGTAAAGTCATACGAGTTCAGTTGGACTGTTGGATTTAGCAGGCAAGTCATATTGACACCAAACAACTTGGTGAGCTAGACTGTGTTAGATTAAGCAGTAAAGTCATATGAGTTCAGTTGGACTGTTGGATTTAGCAGGCAAGTCATATTGACACCAAACAACTTGGTGAGCTAGACTGTGTTAGATTAAGCAGTAAAGTCATACGAGTTCAGTTGGACTGTTGGATTTAGCAGGCAAGTCATATTGACACCAAACAACTTGGTGAGCTAGACTGTGTTAGATTAAGCAGTAAAGTCATACGAGTTCAGTTGGACTGTTGGATTTAGCAGGCAAGTCATATTGACACCAAACAACTTGGTGAGCTAGACTGTGTTAGATTAAGCAGTAAAGTCATACGAGTTCAGTTGGACTGTTGGATTTAACAGGCAAGTCATATTGACACCAAACAACTTGGTGAGCTAGACTGTGTTGGATTAAGCAGTAAAGTCATATGAGTTCAGTTGGACTGTTGGATTTAACAGGCAAGTCATATTGACACCCAACAACTTGGTGAGCTAGACTGTGTTAGATTAAGCAGTAAAGTCATATGAGTTCAGTTGGACTGTTGGATTTAACAGGCAAGTCATATTGACACCAAACAACTTGGTGAGCTAGACTGTGTTGGATTAAGCAGTAAAGTCATATGAGTTCAGTTGGACTGTTGGATTTAACAGGCAAGTCATATTGACACCAAACAACTTGGTGAGCTAGACTGTGTTAGATTAAGCAGTAAAGTCATATGAGTTCAGTTGGACTGTTGGATTTAACAGGCAAGTCATATTGACACCAAACAACTTGGTGAGCTAGACTGTGTTAGATTAAGCAGTAAAGTCATGCGAGTTCAGTTGGACTGTTGGATTTAACAGGCAAGTCATATTGACACCAAACAACTTGGTGAGCTAGACTGTGTTAGATTAAGCAGTAAAGTCATGCGAGTTCAGTTGGACTGTTGGATTTAACAGGCAAGTCATATTGACACCAAACAACTTGGTGAGCTAGACTGTGTTAGATTAAGCAGTAAAGTCATATGAGTTCAGTTGGACTGTTGGATTTAACAGGCAAGTCATATTGACACCAAACAACTTGGTGAGCTAGACTGTGTTGGATTAAGCAGTAAAGTCATATGAGTTCAGTTGGACTGTTGGATTTAACAGGCAAGTCATATTGACACCAAACAACTTGGTGAGCTAGACTGTGTTGGATTGAGCAGTAAAGTCATGCGAGTTCAGTTGGACTGTTGGATTTAACAGGCAAGTCATATTGACACCAAACAACTTGGTGAGCTGGACTGTGTTGGATTAAGCAGTAAAGTCATATGAGTTCAGTTGGACTGTTGGATTTAGCAGGCAAGTCATATTAACACCCAACAACTTGGTGAGCTATAGACTGTGTTGGATTGAGCAGTAAAGTCATGCGAGTTCAGTTGGACTGTTGGATTTAACAGGCAAGTCATATTGACACCAAACAACTTGGTGAGCTATAGACTGTGTTAGATTAAGCAGTAAAGTCATGCGAGTTCAGTTGGACTGTTGGATTTAGCAGGCAAGTCATATTGACACCAAACAACTTGGTGAGCTAGACTGTGTTAGATTAAGCAGTAAAGTCATATGAGTTCAGTTGGACTGTTGGATTTAGCAGGCAAGTCATATTGACACCAAACAACTTGGTGAGCTAGACTGTGTTAGATTAAGCAGTAAAGTCATACGAGTTCAGTTGGACTGTTGGATTTAACAGGCAAGTCATATTGACACCAAACAACTTGGTGAGCTAGACTGTGTTGGATTAAGCAGTAAAGTCATATGAGTTCAGTTGGACTGTTGGATTTAACAGGCAAGTCATATTGACACCAAACAACTTGGTGAGCTAGACTGTGTTGGATTGAGCAGTAAAGTCATGCGAGTTCAGTTGGACTGTTGGATTTAACAGGCAAGTCATATTGACACCAAACAACTTGGTGAGCTGGACTGTGTTGGATTAAGCAGTAAAGTCATATGAGTTCAGTTGGACTGTTGGATTTAGCAGGCAAGTCATATTGACACCCAACAACTTGGTGAGCTATAGACTGTGTTGGATTGAGCAGTAAAGTCATGCGAGTTCAGTTGGACTGTTGGATTTAACAGGCAAGTCATATTGACACCAAACAACTTGGTGAGCTATAGACTGTGTTAGATTAAGCAGTAAAGTCATGCGAGTTCAGTTGGACTGTTGGATTTAACAGGCAAGTCATATTGACACCAAACAACTTGGTGAGCTAGACTGTGTTAGATTAAGCAGTAAAGTCATATGAGTTCAGTTGGACTGTTGGATTTAACAGGCAAGTCGTATTGACACCAAACAACTGGGTGAGCTGGACTGTGTTGGATTAAGCAGTAAAGTCATATGAGTTCAGTTGGACTGTTGGATTTAGCAGGCAAGTCATATTGACACCAAACAACTTGGTGAGCTAGACTGTGTTAGATTAAGCAGTAAAGTCATATGAGTTCAGTTGGACTGTTGGATTTAACAGGCAAGTCATATTGACACCAAACAACTTGGTGAGCTAGACTGTGTTAGATTAAGCAGTAAAGTCATATGAGTTCAGTTGGACTGTTGGATTTAACAGGCAAGTCATATTGACACCAAACAACTTGGTGAGCTAGACTGTGTTAGATTAAGCAGTAAAGTCATATGAGTTCAGTTGGACTGTTGGATTTAACAGGCAAGTCATATTGACACCAAACAACTTGGTGAACTAGACTGTGTTAGATTAAGCAGTAAAGTCATGCGAGTTCAGTTGGACTGTTGGATTTAACAGGCAAGTCATATTGACACCAAACAACTTGGTGAGCTAGACTGTGTTAGATTAAGCAGTAAAGTCATATGAGTTCAGTTGGACTGTTGGATTTAGCAGGCAAGTCATATTGACACCAAACAACTTGGTGAGCTAGACTGTGTTAGATTAAGCAGTAAAGTCATACGAGTTCAGTTGGACTGTTGGATTTAGCAGGCAAGTCATATTGACACCAAACAACTTGGTGAGCTAGACTGTGTTAGATTAAGCAGTAAAGTCATACGAGTTCAGTTGGACTGTTGGATTTAGCAGGCAAGTCATATTGACACCAAACAACTTGGTGAGCTAGACTGTGTTAGATTAAGCAGTAAAGTCATACGAGTTCAGTTGGACTGTTGGATTTAACAGGCAAGTCATATTGACACCAAACAACTTGGTGAGCTAGACTGTGTTGGATTAAGCAGTAAAGTCATATGAGTTCAGTTGGACTGTTGGATTTAACAGGCAAGTCATATTGACACCCAACAACTTGGTGAGCTAGACTGTGTTAGATTAAGCAGTAAAGTCATATGAGTTCAGTTGGACTGTTGGATTTAACAGGCAAGTCATATTGACACCAAACAACTTGGTGAGCTAGACTGTGTTAGATTAAGCAGTAAAGTCATATGAGTTCAGTTGGACTGTTGGATTTAACAGGCAAGTCATATTGACACCAAACAACTTGGTGAGCTAGACTGTGTTAGATTAAGCAGTAAAGTCATGCGAGTTCAGTTGGACTGTTGGATTTAACAGGCAAGTCATATTGACACCAAACAACTTGGTGAGCTAGACTGTGTTAGATTAAGCAGTAAAGTCATGCGAGTTCAGTTGGACTGTTGGATTTAACAGGCAAGTCATATTGACACCAAACAACTTGGTGAGCTAGACTGTGTTAGATTAAGCAGTAAAGTCATGCGAGTTCAGTTGGACTGTTGGATTTAACAGGCAAGTCATATTGACACCAAACAACTTGGTGAGCTAGACTGTGTTAGATTAAGCAGTAAAGTCATGCGAGTTCAGTTGGACTGTTGGATTTAACAGGCAAGTCATATTGACACCAAACAACTTGGTGAGCTAGACTGTGTTAGATTAAGCAGTAAAGTCATGCGAGTTCAGTTGGACTGTTGGATTTAACAGGCAAGTCATATTGACACCAAACAACTTGGTGAGCTAGACTGTGTTAGATTAAGCAGTAAAGTCATGCGAGTTCAGTTGGACTGTTGGATTTAACAGGCAAGTCATATTGACACCAAACAACTTGGTGAGCTAGACTGTGTTAGATTAAGCAGTAAAGTCATATGAGTTCAGTTGGACTGTTGGATTTAACAGGCAAGTCATATTGACACCAAACAACTTGGTGAACTAGACTGTGTTAGATTAAGCAGTAAAGTCATGCGAGTTCAGTTGGACTGTTGGATTTAACAGGCAAGTCATATTGACACCAAACAACTTGGTGAGCTAGACTGTGTTAGATTAAGCAGTAAAGTCATATGAGTTCAGTTGGACTGTTGGATTTAGCAGGCAAGTCATATTGACACCAAACAACTTGGTGAGCTAGACTGTGTTAGATTAAGCAGTAAAGTCATACGAGTTCAGTTGGACTGTTGGATTTAGCAGGCAAGTCATATTGACACCAAACAACTTGGTGAGCTAGACTGTGTTAGATTAAGCAGTAAAGTCATACGAGTTCAGTTGGACTGTTGGATTTAGCAGGCAAGTCATATTGACACCAAACAACTTGGTGAGCTAGACTGTGTTAGATTAAGCAGTAAAGTCATACGAGTTCAGTTGGACTGTTGGATTTAACAGGCAAGTCATATTGACACCAAACAACTTGGTGAGCTAGACTGTGTTGGATTAAGCAGTAAAGTCATATGAGTTCAGTTGGACTGTTGGATTTAACAGGCAAGTCATATTGACACCCAACAACTTGGTGAGCTAGACTGTGTTAGATTAAGCAGTAAAGTCATATGAGTTCAGTTGGACTGTTGGATTTAACAGGCAAGTCATATTGACACCAAACAACTTGGTGAGCTAGACTGTGTTGGATTAAGCAGTAAAGTCATATGAGTTCAGTTGGACTGTTGGATTTAACAGGCAAGTCATATTGACACCAAACAACTTGGTGAGCTAGACTGTGTTAGATTAAGCAGTAAAGTCATATGAGTTCAGTTGGACTGTTGGATTTAACAGGCAAGTCATATTGACACCAAACAACTTGGTGAGCTAGACTGTGTTAGATTAAGCAGTAAAGTCATGCGAGTTCAGTTGGACTGTTGGATTTAACAGGCAAGTCATATTGACACCAAACAACTTGGTGAGCTAGACTGTGTTAGATTAAGCAGTAAAGTCATGCGAGTTCAGTTGGACTGTTGGATTTAACAGGCAAGTCATATTGACACCAAACAACTTGGTGAGCTAGACTGTGTTAGATTAAGCAGTAAAGTCATGCGAGTTCAGTTGGACTGTTGGATTTAACAGGCAAGTCATATTGACACCAAACAACTTGGTGAGCTAGACTGTGTTAGATTAAGCAGTAAAGTCATGCGAGTTCAGTTGGACTGTTGGATTTAACAGGCAAGTCATATTGACACCAAACAACTTGGTGAGCTAGACTGTGTTAGATTAAGCAGTAAAGTCATGCGAGTTCAGTTGGACTGTTGGATTTAACAGGCAAGTCATATTGACACCAAACAACTTGGTGAGCTAGACTGTGTTAGATTAAGCAGTAAAGTCATGCGAGTTCAGTTGGACTGTTGGATTTAACAGGCAAGTCATATTGACACCAAACAACTTGGTGAGCTAGACTGTGTTAGATTAAGCAGTAAAGTCATATGAGTTCAGTTGGACTGTTGGATTTAACAGGCAAGTCATATTGACACCAAACAACTTGGTGAGCTAGACTGTGTTAGATTAAGCAGTAAAGTCATATGAGTTCAGTTGGACTGTTGGATTTAACAGGCAAGTCATATTGACACCAAACAACTTGGTGAGCTAGACTGTGTTGGATTAAGCAGTAAAGTCATATGAGTTCAGTTGGACTGTTGGATTTAACAGGCAAGTCATATTGACACCAAACAACTTGGTGAGCTAGACTGTGTTGGATTGAGCAGTAAAGTCATGCGAGTTCAGTTGGACTGTTGGATTTAACAGGCAAGTCATATTGACACCAAACAACTTGGTGAGCTGGACTGTGTTGGATTAAGCAGTAAAGTCATATGAGTTCAGTTGGACTGTTGGATTTAGCAGGCAAGTCATATTGACACCCAACAACTTGGTGAGCTATAGACTGTGTTGGATTGAGCAGTAAAGTCATGCGAGTTCAGTTGGACTGTTGGATTTAACAGGCAAGTCATATTGACACCAAACAACTTGGTGAGCTATAGACTGTGTTAGATTAAGCAGTAAAGTCATGCGAGTTCAGTTGGACTGTTGGATTTAACAGGCAAGTCATATTGACACCAAACAACTTGGTGAGCTAGACTGTGTTAGATTAAGCAGTAAAGTCATATGAGTTCAGTTGGACTGTTGGATTTAACAGGCAAGTCGTATTGACACCAAACAACTGGGTGAGCTGGACTGTGTTGGATTAAGCAGTAAAGTCATATGAGTTCAGTTGGACTGTTGGATTTAGCAGGCAAGTCATATTGACACCAAACAACTTGGTGAGCTAGACTGTGTTAGATTAAGCAGTAAAGTCATATGAGTTCAGTTGGACTGTTGGATTTAACAGGCAAGTCATATTGACACCAAACAACTTGGTGAGCTAGACTGTGTTAGATTAAGCAGTAAAGTCATATGAGTTCAGTTGGACTGTTGGATTTAACAGGCAAGTCATATTGACACCAAACAACTTGGTGAGCTAGACTGTGTTAGATTAAGCAGTAAAGTCATATGAGTTCAGTTGGACTGTTGGATTTAACAGGCAAGTCATATTGACACCAAACAACTTGGTGAACTAGACTGTGTTAGATTAAGCAGTAAAGTCATGCGAGTTCAGTTGGACTGTTGGATTTAACAGGCAAGTCATATTGACACCAAACAACTTGGTGAGCTAGACTGTGTTAGATTAAGCAGTAAAGTCATATGAGTTCAGTTGGACTGTTGGATTTAACAGGCAAGTCATATTGACACCAAACAACTTGGTGAGCTAGACTGTGTTAGATTAAGCAGTAAAGTCATATGAGTTCAGTTGGACTGTTGGATTTAACAGGCAAGTCATATTGACACCAAACAACTTGGTGAACTAGACTGTGTTAGATTAAGCAGTAAAGTCATGCGAGTTCAGTTGGACTGTTGGATTTAACAGGCAAGTCATATTGACACCAAACAACTTGGTGAGCTAGACTGTGTTAGATTAAGCAGTAAAGTCATATGAGTTCAGTTGGACTGTTGGATTTAGCAGGCAAGTCATATTGACACCAAACAACTTGGTGAGCTAGACTGTGTTGGATTGAGCAGTAAAGTCATGCGAGTTCAGTTGGACTGTTGGATTTAGCAGGCAAGTCATATTGACACCAAACAACTTGGTGAGCTAGACTGTGTTAGATTAAGCAGTAAAGTCATATGAGTTCAGTTGGACTGTTGGATTTAACAGGCAAGTCATATTGACACCAAACAACTTGGTGAGCTGGACTGTGTTAGATTAAGCAGTAAAGTCATACGAGTTCAGTTGGACTGTTGGATTTAGCAGGCAAGTCATATTGACACCAAACAACTTGGTGAGCTAGACTGTGTTAGATTAAGCAGTAAAGTCATATGAGTTCAGTTGGACTGTTGGATTTAACAGGCAAGTCATATTGATACCAAACAACTTGGTGAACTAGACTGTGTTAGATTAAGCAGTAAAGTCATGCGAGTTCAGTTGGACTGTTGGATTTAACAGGCAAGTCATATTGACACCAAACAACTTGGTGAGCTAGACTGTGTTAGATTAAGCAGTAAAGTCATATGAGTTCAGTTGGACTGTTGGATTTAGCAGGCAAGTCATATTGACACCAAACAACTTGGTGAGCTAGACTGTGTTAGATTAAGCAGTAAAGTCATACGAGTTCAGTTGGACTGTTGGATTTAACAGGCAAGTCATATTGACACCAAACAACTTGGTGAGCTAGACTGTGTTAGATTAAGCAGTAAAGTCATATGAGTTCAGTTGGACTGTTGGATTTAACAGGCAAGTCATATTGACACCAAACAACTTGGTGAGCTGGACTGTGTTAGATTAAGCAGTAAAGTCATACGAGTTCAGTTGGACTGTTGGATTTAGCAGGCAAGTCATATTGACACCAAACAACTTGGTGAGCTAGACTGTGTTAGATTAAGCAGTAAAGTCATATGAGTTCAGTTGGACTGTTGGATTTAACAGGCAAGTCATATTGATACCAAACAACTTGGTGAACTAGACTGTGTTAGATTAAGCAGTAAAGTCATGCGAGTTCAGTTGGACTGTTGGATTTAACAGGCAAGTCATATTGACACCAAACAACTTGGTGAGCTAGACTGTGTTAGATTAAGCAGTAAAGTCATATGAGTTCAGTTGGACTGTTGGATTTAGCAGGCAAGTCATATTGACACCAAACAACTTGGTGAGCTAGACTGTGTTAGATTAAGCAGTAAAGTCATACGAGTTCAGTTGGACTGTTGGATTTAACAGGCAAGTCATATTGACACCAAACAACTTGGTGAGCTAGACTGTGTTGGATTAAGCAGTAAAGTCATATGAGTTCAGTTGGACTGTTGGATTTAGCAGGCAAGTCATATTGACACCAAACAACTTGGTGAGCTAGACTGTGTTAGATTAAGCAGTAAAGTCATACGAGTTCAGTTGGACTGTTGGATTTAGCAGGCAAGTCATATTGACACCAAACAACTTGGTGAGCTAGACTGTGTTAGATTAAGCAGTAAAGTCATACGAGTTCAGTTGGACTGTTGGATTTAGCAGGCAAGTCATATTGACACCAAACAACTTGGTGAGCTAGACTGTGTTAGATTAAGCAGTAAAGTCATACGAGTTCAGTTGGACTGTTGGATTTAACAGGCAAGTCATATTGACACCAAACAACTTGGTGAGCTAGACTGTGTTGGATTAAGCAGTAAAGTCATATGAGTTCAGTTGGACTGTTGGATTTAACAGGCAAGTCATATTGACACCCAACAACTTGGTGAGCTAGACTGTGTTAGATTAAGCAGTAAAGTCATATGAGTTCAGTTGGACTGTTGGATTTAACAGGCAAGTCATATTGACACCAAACAACTTGGTGAGCTAGACTGTGTTGGATTAAGCAGTAAAGTCATATGAGTTCAGTTGGACTGTTGGATTTAACAGGCAAGTCATATTGACACCAAACAACTTGGTGAGCTAGACTGTGTTAGATTAAGCAGTAAAGTCATATGAGTTCAGTTGGACTGTTGGATTTAACAGGCAAGTCATATTGACACCAAACAACTTGGTGAGCTAGACTGTGTTAGATTAAGCAGTAAAGTCATGCGAGTTCAGTTGGACTGTTGGATTTAACAGGCAAGTCATATTGACACCAAACAACTTGGTGAGCTAGACTGTGTTAGATTAAGCAGTAAAGTCATGCGAGTTCAGTTGGACTGTTGGATTTAACAGGCAAGTCATATTGACACCAAACAACTTGGTGAGCTAGACTGTGTTAGATTAAGCAGTAAAGTCATGCGAGTTCAGTTGGACTGTTGGATTTAACAGGCAAGTCATATTGACACCAAACAACTTGGTGAACTAGACTGTGTTAGATTAAGCAGTAAAGTCATGCGAGTTCAGTTGGACTGTTGGATTTAACAGGCAAGTCATATTGACACCAAACAACTTGGTGAGCTAGACTGTGTTAGATTAAGCAGTAAAGTCATATGAGTTCAGTTGGACTGTTGGATTTAGCAGGCAAGTCATATTGACACCAAACAACTTGGTGAGCTAGACTGTGTTGGATTGAGCAGTAAAGTCATGCGAGTTCAGTTGGACTGTTGGATTTAGCAGGCAAGTCATATTGACACCAAACAACTTGGTGAGCTAGACTGTGTTAGATTAAGCAGTAAAGTCATATGAGTTCAGTTGGACTGTTGGATTTAACAGGCAAGTCATATTGACACCAAACAATTTGGTGAGCTGGACTGTGTTAGATTAAGCAGTAAAGTCATACGAGTTCAGTTGGACTGTTGGATTTAGCAGGCAAGTCATATTGACACCAAACAACTTGGTGAGCTAGACTGTGTTAGATTAAGCAGTAAAGTCATATGAGTTCAGTTGGACTGTTGGATTTAACAGGCAAGTCATATTGATACCAAACAACTTGGTGAACTAGACTGTGTTAGATTAAGCAGTAAAGTCATGCGAGTTCAGTTGGACTGTTGGATTTAACAGGCAAGTCATATTGACACCAAACAACTTGGTGAGCTAGACTGTGTTAGATTAAGCAGTAAAGTCATATGAGTTCAGTTGGACTGTTGGATTTAGCAGGCAAGTCATATTGACACCAAACAACTTGGTGAGCTAGACTGTGTTAGATTAAGCAGTAAAGTCATACGAGTTCAGTTGGACTGTTGGATTTAACAGGCAAGTCATATTGACACCAAACAACTTGGTGAGCTAGACTGTGTTGGATTAAGCAGTAAAGTCATATGAGTTCAGTTGGACTGTTGGATTTAGCAGGCAAGTCATATTGACACCAAACAACTTGGTGAGCTAGACTGTGTTAGATTAAGCAGTAAAGTCATACGAGTTCAGTTGGACAGTTGGATTTAGCAGGCAAGTCATATTGACACCAAACAACTTGGTGAGCTAGACTGTGTTAGATTAAGCAGTAAAGTCATACGAGTTCAGTTGGACTGTTGGATTTAGCAGGCAAGTCATATTGACACCAAACAACTTGGTGAGCTAGACTGTGTTAGATTAAGCAGTAAAGTCATACGAGTTCAGTTGGACTGTTGGATTTAACAGGCAAGTCATATTGACACCAAACAACTTGGTGAGCTAGACTGTGTTGGATTAAGCAGTAAAGTCATATGAGTTCAGTTGGACTGTTGGATTTAACAGGCAAGTCATATTGACACCCAACAACTTGGTGAGCTAGACTGTGTTAGATTAAGCAGTAAAGTCATATGAGTTCAGTTGGACTGTTGGATTTAACAGGCAAGTCATATTGACACCAAACAACTTGGTGAGCTAGACTGTGTTGGATTAAGCAGTAAAGTCATATGAGTTCAGTTGGACTGTTGGATTTAACAGGCAAGTCATATTGACACCAAACAACTTGGTGAGCTAGACTGTGTTAGATTAAGCAGTAAAGTCATATGAGTTCAGTTGGACTGTTGGATTTAACAGGCAAGTCATATTGACACCAAACAACTTGGTGAGCTAGACTGTGTTAGATTAAGCAGTAAAGTCATGCGAGTTCAGTTGGACTGTTGGATTTAACAGGCAAGTCATATTGACACCAAACAACTTGGTGAGCTAGACTGTGTTAGATTAAGCAGTAAAGTCATGCGAGTTCAGTTGGACTGTTGGATTTAACAGGCAAGTCATATTGACACCAAACAACTTGGTGAGCTAGACTGTGTTAGATTAAGCAGTAAAGTCATGCGAGTTCAGTTGGACTGTTGGATTTAACAGGCAAGTCATATTGACACCAAACAACTTGGTGAGCTAGACTGTGTTAGATTAAGCAGTAAAGTCATGCGAGTTCAGTTGGACTGTTGGATTTAACAGGCAAGTCATATTGACACCAAACAACTTGGTGAGCTAGACTGTGTTAGATTAAGCAGTAAAGTCATGCGAGTTCAGTTGGACTGTTGGATTTAACAGGCAAGTCATATTGACACCAAACAACTTGGTGAGCTAGACTGTGTTAGATTAAGCAGTAAAGTCATGCGAGTTCAGTTGGACTGTTGGATTTAACAGGCAAGTCATATTGACACCAAACAACTTGGTGAGCTGGACTGTGTTAGATTAAGCAGTAAAGTCATATGAGTTCAGTTGGACTGTTGGATTTAACAGGCAAGTCATATTGACACCAAACAACTTGGTGAGCTAGACTGTGTTAGATTAAGCAGTAAAGTCATATGAGTTCAGTTGGACTGTTGGATTTAACAGGCAAGTCATATTGACACCAAACAACTTGGTGAGCTAGACTGTGTTGGATTAAGCAGTAAAGTCATATGAGTTCAGTTGGACTGTTGGATTTAACAGGCAAGTCATATTGACACCAAACAACTTGGTGAGCTAGACTGTGTTGGATTGAGCAGTAAAGTCATGCGAGTTCAGTTGGACTGTTGGATTTAACAGGCAAGTCATATTGACACCAAACAACTTGGTGAGCTGGACTGTGTTGGATTAAGCAGTAAAGTCATATGAGTTCAGTTGGACTGTTGGATTTAGCAGGCAAGTCATATTGACACCCAACAACTTGGTGAGCTATAGACTGTGTTGGATTGAGCAGTAAAGTCATGCGAGTTCAGTTGGACTGTTGGATTTAACAGGCAAGTCATATTGACACCAAACAACTTGGTGAGCTATAGACTGTGTTAGATTAAGCAGTAAAGTCATGCGAGTTCAGTTGGACTGTTGGATTTAACAGGCAAGTCATATTGACACCAAACAACTTGGTGAGCTAGACTGTGTTAGATTAAGCAGTAAAGTCATATGAGTTCAGTTGGACTGTTGGATTTAACAGGCAAGTCGTATTGACACCAAACAACTGGGTGAGCTGGACTGTGTTGGATTAAGCAGTAAAGTCATATGAGTTCAGTTGGACTGTTGGATTTAGCAGGCAAGTCATATTGACACCAAACAACTTGGTGAGCTAGACTGTGTTAGATTAAGCAGTAAAGTCATATGAGTTCAGTTGGACTGTTGGATTTAACAGGCAAGTCATATTGACACCAAACAACTTGGTGAGCTAGACTGTGTTAGATTAAGCAGTAAAGTCATATGAGTTCAGTTGGACTGTTGGATTTAACAGGCAAGTCATATTGACACCAAACAACTTGGTGAGCTGGACTGTGTTAGATTAAGCAGTAAAGTCATACGAGTTCAGTTGGACTGTTGGATTTAGCAGGCAAGTCATATTGACACCAAACAACTTGGTGAGCTAGACTGTGTTAGATTAAGCAGTAAAGTCATATGAGTTCAGTTGGACTGTTGGATTTAACAGGCAAGTCATATTGATACCAAACAACTTGGTGAACTAGACTGTGTTAGATTAAGCAGTAAAGTCATGCGAGTTCAGTTGGACTGTTGGATTTAACAGGCAAGTCATATTGACACCAAACAACTTGGTGAGCTAGACTGTGTTAGATTAAGCAGTAAAGTCATATGAGTTCAGTTGGACTGTTGGATTTAGCAGGCAAGTCATATTGACACCAAACAACTTGGTGAGCTAGACTGTGTTGGATTGAGCAGTAAAGTCATGCGAGTTCAGTTGGACTGTTGGATTTAGCAGGCAAGTCATATTGACACCAAACAACTTGGTGAGCTAGACTGTGTTAGATTAAGCAGTAAAGTCATATGAGTTCAGTTGGACTGTTGGATTTAACAGGCAAGTCATATTGACACCAAACAACTTGGTGAGCTGGACTGTGTTAGATTAAGCAGTAAAGTCATAGGAGTTCAGTTGGACTGTTGGATTTAGCAGGCAAGTCATATTGACACCAAACAACTTGGTGAGCTAGACTGTGTTAGATTAAGCAGTAAAGTCATATGAGTTCAGTTGGACTGTTGGATTTAGCAGGCAAGTCATATTGACACCAAACAACTTGGTGAGCTAGACTGTGTTAGATTAAGCAGTAAAGTCATACGAGTTCAGTTGGACTGTTGGATTTAGCAGGCAAGTCATATTGACACCAAACAACTTGGTGAGCTAGACTGTGTTAGATTAAGCAGTAAAGTCATACGAGTTCAGTTGGACTGTTGGATTTAGCAGGCAAGTCATATTGACACCAAACAACTTGGTGAGCTAGACTGTGTTAGATTAAGCAGTAAAGTCATACGAGTTCAGTTGGACTGTTGGATTTAACAGGCAAGTCATATTGACACCAAACAACTTGGTGAGCTAGACTGTGTTGGATTAAGCAGTAAAGTCATATGAGTTCAGTTGGACTGTTGGATTTAACAGGCAAGTCATATTGACACCCAACAACTTGGTGAGCTAGACTGTGTTAGATTAAGCAGTAAAGTCATATGAGTTCAGTTGGACTGTTGGATTTAACAGGCAAGTCATATTGACACCAAACAACTTGGTGAGCTAGACTGTGTTGGATTAAGCAGTAAAGTCATATGAGTTCAGTTGGACTGTTGGATTTAACAGGCAAGTCATATTGACACCAAACAACTTGGTGAGCTAGACTGTGTTAGATTAAGCAGTAAAGTCATATGAGTTCAGTTGGACTGTTGGATTTAACAGGCAAGTCATATTGACACCAAACAACTTGGTGAGCTAGACTGTGTTAGATTAAGCAGTAAAGTCATGCGAGTTCAGTTGGACTGTTGGATTTAACAGGCAAGTCATATTGACACCAAACAACTTGGTGAGCTAGACTGTGTTAGATTAAGCAGTAAAGTCATGCGAGTTCAGTTGGACTGTTGGATTTAACAGGCAAGTCATATTGACACCAAACAACTTGGTGAGCTAGACTGTGTTAGATTAAGCAGTAAAGTCATGCGAGTTCAGTTGGACTGTTGGATTTAACAGGCAAGTCATATTGACACCAAACAACTTGGTGAGCTGGACTGTGTTAGATTAAGCAGTAAAGTCATATGAGTTCAGTTGGACTGTTGGATTTAACAGGCAAGTCATATTGACACCAAACAACTTGGTGAGCTAGACTGTGTTAGATTAAGCAGTAAAGTCATATGAGTTCAGTTGGACTGTTGGATTTAACAGGCAAGTCATATTGACACCAAACAACTTGGTGAGCTAGACTGTGTTGGATTAAGCAGTAAAGTCATATGAGTTCAGTTGGACTGTTGGATTTAACAGGCAAGTCATATTGACACCAAACAACTTGGTGAGCTAGACTGTGTTGGATTGAGCAGTAAAGTCATGCGAGTTCAGTTGGACTGTTGGATTTAACAGGCAAGTCATATTGACACCAAACAACTTGGTGAGCTGGACTGTGTTGGATTAAGCAGTAAAGTCATATGAGTTCAGTTGGACTGTTGGATTTAGCAGGCAAGTCATATTGACACCCAACAACTTGGTGAGCTATAGACTGTGTTGGATTGAGCAGTAAAGTCATGCGAGTTCAGTTGGACTGTTGGATTTAACAGGCAAGTCATATTGACACCAAACAACTTGGTGAGCTATAGACTGTGTTAGATTAAGCAGTAAAGTCATGCGAGTTCAGTTGGACTGTTGGATTTAACAGGCAAGTCATATTGACACCAAACAACTTGGTGAGCTAGACTGTGTTAGATTAAGCAGTAAAGTCATATGAGTTCAGTTGGACTGTTGGATTTAACAGGCAAGTCGTATTGACACCAAACAACTGGGTGAGCTGGACTGTGTTGGATTAAGCAGTAAAGTCATATGAGTTCAGTTGGACTGTTGGATTTAGCAGGCAAGTCATATTGACACCAAACAACTTGGTGAGCTAGACTGTGTTAGATTAAGCAGTAAAGTCATATGAGTTCAGTTGGACTGTTGGATTTAACAGGCAAGTCATATTGACACCAAACAACTTGGTGAGCTAGACTGTGTTAGATTAAGCAGTAAAGTCATATGAGTTCAGTTGGACTGTTGGATTTAACAGGCAAGTCATATTGACACCAAACAACTTGGTGAGCTAGACTGTGTTAGATTAAGCAGTAAAGTCATATGAGTTCAGTTGGACTGTTGGATTTAACAGGCAAGTCATATTGACACCAAACAACTTGGTGAACTAGACTGTGTTAGATTAAGCAGTAAAGTCATGCGAGTTCAGTTGGACTGTTGGATTTAACAGGCAAGTCATATTGACACCAAACAACTTGGTGAGCTAGACTGTGTTAGATTAAGCAGTAAAGTCATATGAGTTCAGTTGGACTGTTGGATTTAACAGGCAAGTCATATTGACACCAAACAACTTGGTGAGCTAGACTGTGTTAGATTAAGCAGTAAAGTCATATGAGTTCAGTTGGACTGTTGGATTTAACAGGCAAGTCATATTGACACCAAACAACTTGGTGAACTAGACTGTGTTAGATTAAGCAGTAAAGTCATGCGAGTTCAGTTGGACTGTTGGATTTAACAGGCAAGTCATATTGACACCAAACAACTTGGTGAGCTAGACTGTGTTAGATTAAGCAGTAAAGTCATATGAGTTCAGTTGGACTGTTGGATTTAGCAGGCAAGTCATATTGACACCAAACAACTTGGTGAGCTAGACTTTGTTGGATTGAGCAGTAAAGTCATGCGAGTTCAGTTGGACTGTTGGATTTAGCAGGCAAGTCATATTGACACCAAACAACTTGGTGAGCTGGACTGTGTTAGATTAAGCAGTAAAGTCATACGAGTTCAGTTGGACTGTTGGATTTAGCAGGCAAGTCATATTGACACCAAACAACTTGGTGAGCTGGACTGTGTTAGATTAAGCAGTAAAGTCATATGAGTTCAGTTGGACTGTTGGATTTAACAGGCAAGTCATATTGATACCAAATAACTTGGTGAACTAGACTGTGTTAGATTAAGCAGTAAAGTCATGCGAGTTCAGTTGGACTGTTGGATTTAACAGGCAAGTCATATTGACACCAAACAACTTGGTGAGCTAGACTGTGTTAGATTAAGCAGTAAAGTCATATGAGTTCAGTTGGACTGTTGGATTTAGCAGGCAAGTCATATTGACACCAAACAACTTGGTGAGCTAGACTGTGTTGGATTGAGCAGTAAAGTCATGCGAGTTCAGTTGGACTGTTGGATTTAGCAGGCAAGTCATATTGACACCAAACAACTTGGTGAGCTAGACTGTGTTAGATTAAGCAGTAAAGTCATATGAGTTCAGTTGGACTGTTGGATTTAACAGGCAAGTCATATTGACACCAAACAACTTGGTGAGCTGGACTGTGTTAGATTAAGCAGTAAAGTCATAGGAGTTCAGTTGGACTGTTGGATTTAGCAGGCAAGTCATATTGACACCAAACAACTTGGTGAGCTAGACTGTGTTAGATTAAGCAGTAAAGTCATACGAGTTCAGTTGGACTGTTGGATTTAGCAGGCAAGTCATATTGACACCAAACAACTTGGTGAGCTAGACTGTGTTAGATTAAGCAGTAAAGTCATACGAGTTCAGTTGGACTGTTGGATTTAGCAGGCAAGTCATATTGACACCAAACAACTTGGTGAGCTAGACTGTGTTAGATTAAGCAGTAAAGTCATACGAGTTCAGTTGGACTGTTGGATTTAACAGGCAAGTCATATTGACACCAAACAACTTGGTGAGCTAGACTGTGTTGGATTAAGCAGTAAAGTCATACGAGTTCAGTTGGACTGTTGGATTTAACAGGCAAGTCATATTGACACCCAACAACTTGGTGAGCTAGACTGTGTTAGATTAAGCAGTAAAGTCATATGAGTTCAGTTGGACTGTTGGATTTAACAGGCAAGTCATATTGACACCAAACAACTTGGTGAGCTAGACTGTGTTGGATTAAGCAGTAAAGTCATATGAGTTCAGTTGGACTGTTGGATTTAACAGGCAAGTCATATTGACACCAAACAACTTGGTGAGCTAGACTGTGTTAGATTAAGCAGTAAAGTCATATGAGTTCAGTTGGACTGTTGGATTTAACAGGCAAGTCATATTGACACCAAACAACTTGGTGAGCTAGACTGTGTTAGATTAAGCAGTAAAGTCATGCGAGTTCAGTTGGACTGTTGGATTTAACAGGCAAGTCATATTGACACCAAACAACTTGGTGAGCTAGACTGTGTTAGATTAAGCAGTAAAGTCATGCGAGTTCAGTTGGACTGTTGGATTTAACAGGCAAGTCATATTGACACCAAACAACTTGGTGAGCTAGACTGTGTTAGATTAAGCAGTAAAGTCATGCGAGTTCAGTTGGACTGTTGGATTTAACAGGCAAGTCATATTGACACCAAACAACTTGGTGAGCTAGACTGTGTTAGATTAAGCAGTAAAGTCATGCGAGTTCAGTTGGACTGTTGGATTTAACAGGCAAGTCATATTGACACCAAACAACTTGGTGAGCTGGACTGTGTTAGATTAAGCAGTAAAGTCATATGAGTTCAGTTGGACTGTTGGATTTAACAGGCAAGTCATATTGACACCAAACAACTTGGTGAGCTAGACTGTGTTAGATTAAGCAGTAAAGTCATATGAGTTCAGTTGGACTGTTGGATTTAACAGGCAAGTCATATTGACACCAAACAACTTGGTGAGCTAGACTGTGTTGGATTAAGCAGTAAAGTCATATGAGTTCAGTTGGACTGTTGGATTTAACAGGCAAGTCATATTGACACCAAACAACTTGGTGAGCTAGGCTGTGTTAGATTAAGCAGTAAAGTCATATGAGTTCAGTTGGACTGTTGGATTTAGCAGGCAGGTCATATTGACACCAAACAACTTGGTGAGCTAGACTGTGTTAGATTAAGCAGTAAAGTCATATGAGTTCAGTTGGACTGTTGGATTTAACAGGCAAGTCATATTGACACCAAACAACTTGGTGAGCTAGACTGTGTTAGATTAAGCAGTAAAGTCATATGAGTTCAGTTGGACTGTTGGATTTAACAGGCAATTCATATTGACACCAAACAACTTGGTGAGCTAGACTGTGTTAGATTAAGCAGTAAAGTCATATGAGTTCAGTTGGACTGTTGGATTTAACAGGCAAGTCATATTGACACCAAACAACTTGGTGAGCTAGACTGTGTTGGATTAAGCAGTAAAGTCATATGAGTTCAGTTGGACTGTTGGATTTAACAGGCAAGTCATATTGACACCAAACAACTTGGTGAGCTAGACTGTGTTAGATTAAGCAGTAAAGTCATATGAGTTCAGTTGGACTGTTGGATTTAGCAGGCAGGTCATATTGACACCAAACAACTTGGTGAGCTAGACTGTGTTGGATTAAGCAGTAAAGTCATATGAGTTCAGTTGGACTGTTGGATTTAACAGGCAATTCCTGAAGAACCATTAGAGGTAAGGGAAAACAGCTCGTTCATACAGGTCCTAATATAATACTGCCACATCAGTGAATTTGCAACAAAGACGGAAGTGTTTACAGTGAGCTTTGCTTTGAAGTGTAAACTGCAAATTTGCGAGCGTCATTAGTTTGAAATATATGTTGTGTTCCTTTGTAGCCTGATCACATTTTGAAAAACCCTCATGGCACAGGAGAGAATCAACAACTCTACTCACATAAATGATCCAAGCCATATTGGTGAGAGATGAGTGCTTTTACATACTGGCGACCAAATTGTGCGAACCTTACAATCTCTGTGTGGACATCCTTTGTATTCGTGTAGTTAAGAACCATCGATCAAATTTCATCAAATACTTTTCAATCCACATTTGTGAGTGTTATAGGATAATCCTCTTCAATTTTTTTGTCACTTGTGTAAATCCAATCAACTTCAGACACACATAGACCACCACACACATGACAGAAATGTCAGACACTAGTTATACATGTAAACCCTAACCCGTTTTACCTCTTGCGTTCTTTATCCAAGAGAGGAAACCTTGTGTGGACTTGGCCAAGTCCACAGAAGGTTTCAGGTTTGTGGAAAGTGTGGACATCTTTTGTTACTAAGTCCACACTAAGATAGCAAAGGTTTGTACATGCCACCCTGCATCCCTGTGCAACACATTAAACTCTAATTCCAGGATGGGCTGTGTGTCTGTCTGTCTGTCGGGCTGTCGTGCTGTCGGTCTGTCTTGGTGTGTGTCACGGTGTCCGTATTTCGATTATCTCTAGAAGCGGGCACTGTATGAAGTTGTAAAATTGGCAGGTGTATTGCTCGGGACCCAATAATGTGCCGTGTCGTGCTTAAAGTTGTTCGGATTAGCAGTTAACTACAAAAAAACTGCCAAAAAACCAGCAATATTGGAGGCCAAGACCCACAAACATGGTGGTATATAGACCGTCACGAACTAATCCTGCTGCACATTTTAAATGGGAACTGCACTCTATACCACCACGGGTATATACCATGCCACACACCGCTGCACGTTTTGAACAGTCACTGCACACTCTATGTGCCCCCACGTTGGAGTACCCGACACCAACAATTTGCCCGTTCCGATTTCCGAACAGGCACATTTCAAACGGGCACTTCACTAGTGTACAATATGTACATTATTTACCTTTCTAGCTGCAATGCAAAGAGTCTATTTGCTGGCTCCAGGGCATGGTTATGATAGTGTCGACTAGTAAAAATATCTGATGTCATCCTTTTTTTATGTTGACAGGAGTGGTCGGCTGACATGCGAGCCATTCACGGGGCTGACGAGCCTGATCGATCCCCCGACGGGCCCGGGCTTTGGGGTGCGCGACGACCTATAACTGCCAAAATCAACACCAGAGTTTCCATCCAGCAGTTGCCACGGTTACCAGTTTCCTGTATCTTATCCCGATCCCCACCGCCCACTCACTCCCACCTTCCACTCTTCGATCCATCCTTGCCCGTGTTACAACTCCCTCCTTTGCTGTCAACAACTTCTCATTGGCGTCTTGGGCCATATCGGTTACTTCTAAGATGCTGAGTGCTTTTACAGAGTGTCTATTGAGAGCCCTTACCGGCAGCTTTTAAAGCTCACACATAATGTGGATGGATTCTCTGTGGTTTGTAAATTGTAAATAAGTTTTACAAGAAGGGGGGTGGGGGGGGGGGGGGGTAAACATATGTGACTATAGTGTGATCTGTCAGGATGGGTACTGGACCCCTAAACTGAGTCTTTTACCGTATATTGGGTTAGGCATACCTTCAGAATCAAAGTTCAACAGTTTATGTGTAAAGCCATAATGGTGTTGGGATTTGCCACGATGTGTGTGGTTCCTATAGTACATTATACTAGGAGAGTTAGGGTTAAAGGTAGGATTACACTATAATTTACTATAAAACGAATGCCGTTTTGCTTCCTTTTTTCTCGGCATTCATTATTGTAAAACTTCGGACAGGTCAGTTAGACGATATTTACTATTTACTAAAAAATACAACTCCCCGAAATCCACCCATTCCTGATAATTCAAGCAAATACCAATGGTGTATCCTACCTTTAAAGTCGGAAAGCAATTTTGTAGAACAGAGGGCAACAACTACAATTTGAACCGGAGCTCAATTTTCTGGTTGTAATGTGAACCTTAATTTGTGAGTCCTGTTTTACCTTTCTCCAATTTTGTTCTTCTGTCAAACATCAATAAAACCTATTATATTTCATCTCATTTGTAGTATGTCGTCATACATTCAACGGTAGTATTTCAAATGTCATTTTCTTGAGAATCAGTTTTACCACTAAAAGTAAGTTGCTGGTCTATAATTTTCTTTCCCCTTACTGAATTCAGTACCCCTTTAATGTTGTATACATTTGAAAACTCTTGCTGTGCAGAATCCAGATTAAAACATCTAAATTATTAAAAAGTCTGACTTTTAGCTTCAAGTGTTATTTTATTTTAACGCTGGCATCGACTCACTGAGAAAATGTTTTTTTGATCAGAAGTCAATTTTGCTCAGTATTTGTCCCATTTTCCCTGCTGTAATTCAGCCGCGCACCTGTTTCTAGATGTAAGTTGGTATTCAAGAAGATAATTAAGGCCGGTCGCATTAAGTTACAGATATAAGCTGTGGACTTTTGAGTCGATGAGAAACACCATAGCAGGTGGGCGAATAGGTTCTTATATATCAACATCTGTTGGGGCATGGCGGGGGTAAACGGAAATGTCAAAATATTAGAAGAACGGTTTTGTACTGAAATTATACCTTATCTGTCAATTTCCTGTAAATTAAGTCTTCGTGTGTAGGGGCATGGAGACATTTCTCCATGGTAGGGGTGTGCATGAGTTGTATTCGAGTCCCTGCAAGGGCATGGCGGGGGTAAACGGAAATGTCAAAATATTAGAAGAACGGTTTTCTACTGAAATTTATCTGTCAATTTCCTATAAATTAGGTCTTCGTGTGCTGCGAAATACGGTACCCTCTGGAGACTTTAACACAATGTGGACAATGGGAGTGAAAAGGTCTCCAAAGGGTAATTTCTATAAATAGAATTTCACGAATTAGATTTTTGGATTGTACCGGTACTTAAATTACTCAAAAACTAGGGTTAGAATGTGGGTTAGGGTTAGTGTTTGGGTTAGGGTATAATATAGGGTATATTGGGTCGAAATTTCAACCCAGGAAAATAATTGTGGTTAAAATGGGATCATTTTGAAAAACGTGCTCAACTTTCTAACCATTTTGTACACGAGAAAAAAGCCATGTCTCCACAGTCTCTACAAAAACGCGATGATACGTGTACCAGGGGTGTGCATTGCATGCAGAGACAGAGTTGTTCGTGTCCCTGCAAGTCCATCACAGTCTCAAGTCAAGTTCCTAGCTATTCAAACGAACACCAACAAGCATTCTTTTCGTCATTGTTCAACCAGTTACTTGACACTGGCTTTATAAAGGACTTGTGACTGGACTTGTGAAGTTGCAGGGACTCGAATACAACTGATCTGGCGCATTGGAACCGAGTACCCGATCGTTGATATCAGGAACCGGTTTCAGGTTATGTAATCGATTACCCGTAACCAACTTAAACAATTACATAGTAACCTTTCAGCCAATGGAAGAGGAAGATTTACACTCTGCACCCATAATTTGCATAAATTTAAATATGAATATATTTTCAAACACCAAAACGTGAGTGATTATACACAATAAATGTCCCAGGAATATGTTTCCACAATTTGTGGTTGTTGACAAAAAGTTATTTGAAATGATAAATTGTTGTTTACCAGTTGAAACCAGCTGTTCAACTCTTGATAAACACACAAGTTATTATTTGTTTTACCCTTGAATACTGAGGAGAAAGTGCAGTTTTTGTAGACATCGGGAATCGTCTCATAATGCTTTTCCTTGATTCCTTTTGCAAAAGTTGAGGACCTGGGAGTAACATGGCTGATGCTAAACACTTTGTCTAAAGGGAGGGTACACCATTGGTAATTGCTTGAATGATAAGGAATGGGTAGATTTGGGGGTTGTATTTTATAGTAAATTTCGTTTGACTGACCTGACTGAAGTTGTACAATCATGGACGCCGAGAAAAATGGCAAGAAAAACGGCGTTCGTTTTCAACCAATTCTATTTTTCAGAACAATTACAATATACCTAGCGCAATCATTTGCTGGAAGCCTTGTTTACTTTCAAATAATTAAGATATTTCTTAATACATGTAATTTGGTAGTAAACTTTTTCAACTGATCTGCAAATAGTGTATCTTACCTTTAAAATAGCCCCTTTCATAATACACCTCTGCATACATTGATCTAATGGAAACCCCAAATGTTTTAGGGCAGAACTTCAATTGAAAAACTACACAGACCTTTGTAGAGTATGCAAACAGTGCATGTTGATTTTGGTTTTGTTTCACCTTCTCCGTCTGAGACACTATAGAGCAAACAAAGTCGGAGCAGCACTGCACACTTAACAGATCCATCGGTCACTTGTTGATGGTAAATGCCTCCCAAATTGTAACAGAATCTTGATTTCCCTGTGTTAAATACTTTTGAAACAAACCAAAAGAATGCCCTTATTGTACTGATTCGTTTTATTGGAGGAAAAACTTTTATTTGGAAAAAAACTGTGCTTGTATACACGTCATCCGACACGAACTGGTTTAGGAGATAATAATTTTCAATGGTGTTTCACCACTATTTGCATCAGACATTAGTCTTGGCCCCAGATGTCGGCAATTCATCTGAGTGATTGTTGTAGATAGCGTGCCTTCGCACAATTTGTATTTGAACAGCCTAATTTGTTCGCACTAATGTCTTGGGAAATTTGCGAAAGTAGGCGTGTCCTAACCACTTTCCCTATATATGAAAGGAATCGATTCCGGGAACACAATGAACAAAACAAAACGCGGGGGAGGGGGAGAGGTGGGGGGGGGGGGGGGGAGGATGGAGGGGGGGGGGGGGGGTGCCTCTACTTTACCATCCAGGGACTTGGGGAAAGACTAACCAGAAAGATGCTGACAGAACAATGAATTCACCGTGGGAATAGTCATTTTAATCTTTCCTATGCACACCTGCTCCTAGCTGAGGTGTGAAATAGTTTTCTATGTGATCGTTTGTTTCTGCGATCGTTAAATGCAACACTTGCATTTATAAGTATCCCTGTAAATCGTATTTGCTCAACAAAGACTGTCCTTGGATAATTATAATATCAGTTTCTCTGGAGTGATAAATTTGAAAAGCTACATTGTAATTTAAAAACAAATTACAATTTAACAAAAAGCAAGACAAAACTACTAAATTATTATGAAATACCTTACTGGACTTTTGGTGATTGACAGTCTGAAGCATCCTGTCAAATATGACCCATGGTGTGCCGTCAATTTGAAGACAAATTGTATTTGTATATCAATTTTCAACGCTGGTCAGCTTGAATTTAACCTTGTGTTGATCAACCAGAGGAAGGTCCTATTTCCCTCGGTCTTTGACCCCGGTGAAATAGGACCCTCTTTTGGTCACTCACAGACTTTCGGGGTGCATAGACGTGCACAAGTGACCTCATTGTCAGTCCATATGTGTATACTATACAATACTAACCCTCCAAATCCATTCATTTCTGAAAATTACAGCAAAAGCAAATGATGTATATTCCCTTCAATGATATTGTTGGTATAATATTGTCGGTTTAATTTTGGAAATTAAGAGTTACATATTTCAGACACCACAATGTTCACCCTGTGTATAGATATGGATGTACTTCTACAGATTGGTTCTTTAATATGCCTGCCTACCCCGTCGGATCGGATTATCGGAGTGATAGTGTACCCAAAATATTTCCAAAACCTTAGATGATTTCAGAAACAGTCGAGAACTGTATGTGCATCGTGGCCAGATTATGAACTCTTTGCCTTAATTAGTAATGGTCACGTGCAATGAATTATTCACCCCGCTAATGCATGGTGCAGGCGCACCGCTAAAATAAAAGTACTAATCAACGGTGATTAGAACTTCTATTGCACGGTCGCACTCTAACCAATCAGATGGCGATGATGTATTCAGGTGTTGTATGGTCAATTCCATTAGGAATGTTCCATTACATCAGGAATGTTCCATTCCATCTGCCACCTCGTGGTAGTATTCTTAACATCGCCCTTACAAACATTCATTATTTGTGTAATATTTAACGCCTGAATAAATCCCCGTCATCTGATTGGTGGATTGTTGATTACGTTCACTGAATTATTCATTCCATCTCACGGTACGGCCGCACCGCAAAAACAAGTTATATTCAATGGTTCTATTTAGGGATGAATAGATATAGAACTCCCATTGCACGGTCGCGCTCTGACCAATCAGATGGCGAGGATTTATTCAGGCGTTATATAAAACAAATGCTGAATGTTTCATATTCGTGCGATGGAAAGAATAATTTCATTCAGTGACAGATGGAATGTTCCATTCCACTCGGCTAGAACGTTCCATTTGTCACCTCGTAAAATTATTTTTACCATTGCACTCATAAACATTTAATACTTGTACAACATTTAACTTTTTGTTATATTTGGTCTGTTATTAATTGCCACTACAAGTCTTCCTTCATATCGCCTGCCTGCTAATTACCTACCCCGTGACTGCAGCTTTCTAGCAAGGGGTCGTGACATGAGAACACGCGAACCATCTGATCAATTAAGGAGGTGTTAGGCGGCGCTAGGCAATCACGACCTTGGCAAGTGATCTGAATCCACCGCCACCTGGGTCTATTTTTACGGAGCTTCTGAGCAAAACAAATTGCAAAAACAAGGTTACAGACCAAAATGTTCACGTGGTGTTTATTGTTTGTTATTGATCATCAACTGGTTTTTTTTGCATAGCATGAAAAAACACATGGAATTTTGGCTAGCAAATTGTTTTTACTGAGCAAAACTGTGTTGTGCTTAGCAGCTCCGTGAAATTGGCACCAGGTGTATATCTGCTCATGGAGAGGATGTCGGACTGCCAGTGGGTCACAGGAATATATGGTTAATGAAGGGATGTGGAACACAGCAATCTGCTCATCGAGAAAGGTCTCAGAGTTTAATTATCAACTGTGAGAACTCGGTAGCTAGGTGGTAGACTGCCTGTGTCTGTACGTTGATCCGGGTGGAGGTCGCAGGTTGTTAAGTCGAGTCCCAATCACCCAATTTCTTTATTCAATATTGTCAGTTTTCTCGTTGTTATTATTAGATGATGATTTATAAAGTCTATGTTTGGGTTGATTGGGTTGGGTTAAGATGCTTTTGCTTTGGTCTGTTGAGATGAGATGCTTTGGCATTGGTCTTTTGGTTGGGTTAAGATGCGTTGGCTTTGGTCCGTTGAGTTGAGATGCGGCCGGTTGGCTTTGGTCCGTTGGGTTGAGATACTTTGGGCTTGGGTATGTGTATGTCATCTTTTTAGCTCCGTTCAAAGTCGACTTGTCACCTTAATAGCCAGACAGTCTCCAATAGGTCGAGCGAGGCGACCTCTACACTATGATTAAGTCGGACCGTGCAGGAATTATATTGACCCATCTGTGGACACTGCTGCGTGTAAACATGCAATTCCAATTTGATTGCAAAAATAGCCGGAACCTCCTTGAAATACTGAAATACTTGAAATTGAAAAAAAAAAACATCTAAGCCATGGCTTGGTCCAATTTCACTGCTAAATTGGACAGAGATTTATAGTGTGAGCTATACGTCTTTTACGTTCGCCTGTCCGCATTTAAAATCAGAAATAACAATATACCAACAAATATACCAAGACAAACCAAAATAACAATATTGTTTGTCGGCCTCAATGGTCTCCACATGCCGGGACCAAATTTAGAAACATGATAACACGCAAAAGTGTGACAGTCATTGTTATAGACGGACACATAATCGTTCTAGAGCAATACAAAATAAAGTATCCAAGACACACGCGCAGATAAGGCAGAGGGACCGCCCCTCTTTTTGGGTTTGTCATTGTGTTCATCAAATTCCCTAAATCTCCGGAATTCTGTTCAGATATAATGGGGCATCGAGCGTATATCAAACAGCACATCACGCGCAGTTGCTTTTCTTGATAGAGAAGCCACATTATGGTTTATTATTTCTGTCCTCACCTCGAAGAAATGTTAATCTTTAACCCGCATTGTCCCTGACTAATTTGCAAAGTGCCCAGCACAATATGGCGTCTTTCCTGTATTTGTTGTTATTTCTGGCTTGGCGCGCGTGGTTTATTATTATATCATCACAGCTCGTACATGTACATCTGCTGACAGCCTCTCTGTACGCTGTATTAAATTAATAGACGGGCTCGAGGATGAGCAGTGCATCGCGTGCAATGATCTTTGTTATTGTGAGTGCGCGATTCTGCGTGATTTTACAGTAAAAAGTAGTATGCAGTACTCTTACCGTGAGAATTGTGTAGTATTGGGGAGTCATGTTGGCGTAGCGTTTCTTTTCTCACCTTCAACCGCTGTGACCCAGGTTCGAATCCGGCCTGGGCTTAATATCTGGGGTTTTCAGTCCCTGCCTGATCCGTAGGTTTTCTCCAGGATATATTTTCTGTTTTTTTCTCCCACCTTTAAAACTGTACCTTCTTCTCAATGTCTTCTCTCTGTATTTTTCTTCAGGCTTACGAGCTACAGTGCCTAGGGCGCTTTTGAGGGATCCTTGGTTGTATTGCCAGTAAGAATTAATAATAATTTATAATAATAATAATCCGTAATGATCAGTTGGGTTGTAATTTTGTCTTTAAATCTCTCTGCCATGGTTACCGGATTTGTTTCGTTGTCGAATTCTAACATCACCTAATACAACAAACTGCTACTTGAGTATATATTATGCATTATAATAGGCCTCCTGCTAGTTCTGTATTCTGTTCGGCTAAAACACGGTCACGTGAGGTTAACTAATATAGGCTAGTGTATGAAATTTGCGCCACCGTGAATTTGCGGGAAATAGTTCCTGAAGCGGGTAATAGACTTAACATTTTTGACTGATTACAGCGCCCTCATGAGGTTTGCCAGGCACATCTTAATATGGCGGCGTCTGGATCTTCGGACCGAGGTGTGTTATAAAACACATGGACTAGCATGATTCGGTCACGTCTATCCCCCCTCAGGCCTGTGAGTGACAGAAGGGGGGCCTATTTCCCTCGGCCTTATTTGGCCTCGGGAAATAGGTCCTCCTTCTGGTCACTCACAGTCCCTCGGGGGAATAGACGTGCTCTAGTGACCTCATTGCCAGTCCATATGTGTATACTATTACCATAGAGCAAGGAACACTCATACCATAATAATTGTGTAGTATTTTGTAGTACAGTGTACTGTGATGCCTAATGGTCCTTATAAGTTATAGGACGTTATAAGGGTTAATTTTGCAGAGCGGTCTTTTCCGGGTCCTTGTCCAAATTGTTGCCAATCGCAAAACAAAATGTAATACATAAGCTTAGCCAGGTTCAGCATGACGTTAATCAACTTTATTCGGTTCTGAAACACTTCCACGCTCAATCGCTGAACTCGATCTATCCAAAGCCCCGGAACGACTCCGAGGTTTAAAAAACTCAATTCCGGGGTCCCCATCTGACAGGTGTGGTCGTTTTTCGAGTCGCCTATCATCCGAGGTCAAAGTCTGGCTGCTCGCTCGCCGTTTAATCCGTTTGCCCTGACCGTTCATCCAAAGAGCTTATAAACGGTATACGATCTCCCTAATAATTCAGCCCTTCCTCATTTGGGGTTCTGATTTGATTTAATTTGGTCGAGGGATTTAGTCGGTGCCCTGCCGGTGAGATTCTAAGCACGTTTGTCTCTGGGGCAGAAACCGTACTGTGAATGCTGTCGTACCCCGTCCGTGCCAGACGAGCCCTGAGCGATGAGAAACGTTTAAATAATAGTAACCGATTTATACTCTTACATTAATTTTTTTAAAGGGCAAGTACAACTTGTGCAACTATTAAAAAAGTAACCTAACTACATTATTGCTCAAAAGCTTACTTGTGAAATTATATACGTGAGGTCAACCTCGTTTCCAGAGTGTCGTGGTTGAAAATAAAGTGAGCCCTGGGGACAAGGTTGACGTGAGGTCCACATTTCAAAGTCGGATACCAAACGAGCTATTTCCAGTGTACACTGCGCACACACAATAGGTGGAAAGTATACCATGAACTCATTTCCTTAAACTCTCTTGTCAACAAAGTGAAAACGTCCATACGATCGTATTTCGTCGATAAAAATACAAGGCATGTTTATTCGCCCCTGTGATATCAGTCTGTAGAGTCAGGGGGGCAGACGAAAGAGCTGTCTTGTTACCAGCGACGGCTTTAGATCAATAAAGTCGTCTTGACATTTCAGTCAGACGGGAGTTTTGTTTGCTTGGCCTGGTCTATTCTTATCACAAGTGCTCTGTTTTCAGATGCCCATGATTTTTCTCAACCCGCACCCGAATCTAAGAGTTTTAAAGGCACAATCAGTTGTGCATTATTTTGTATCGTCTTAAGCAGGAACGGCGATGCTCAAAATCTAAAGAAATAGGCCTATGCTTGGCAACCCCGATGAAGTTCTAGCTCTGTGAATGCTGTATGCCTTCCGAGAAATCAATAATTCTAAATTTGCGAATTTAAATATAAAACTTGCCTCGTCACAATTTGAATTGCGACCACAACCCGAGTTTGGGCCTGCATTCTCTTTCAGCCGATTGCAGCCATGCGCGCATCACGCACTGTACTGACCAATACTATTAACGCCCACACGCGCGCAATGTGCAGCGTTCAAACGCGTGCGCACACCATTCGCTGATAAACCAACTACGGTGGACATTTCCAAAATTACGTCTCTGAGAGACATCTTTGAAAAAAATGACAATATTTTATTATTTTCTTATATATGACAACGTGCCATTAGGAATCATTTCACAGGGAGTTTAGAGTAATTAATATCTTTACAACATGTAAGTTTGTCAAGAGTATTTGGGTTGGTTACTTTTTGGATAGCTGCAAAAGGTAAACTACAGCTTTAAGTTTTGACGGACTGGAAAATACACGTAGGCCTATTCGCCACGAAAAACAATCGAGAACGTGTTTGCTTTCGACTCGTACAGATTGCTGTAATCATCGTGACTCGAGAATCATACCTCGTGCAAAAAACCTTTCAGGCGCGCTCGTTTGTCTGGTTCCTGACGTCACTGTTGTGTTCATAATGGAATTGGACAGGAAACTCCAAAATAGATGTGCCAGGCTTATCTCGAGTCCATGACGCCCAAACACACTCACACATCTTCTCTCCGCAAATAGTTACACTGGATACCAGTTGCTCAACGTATTCAGTTCCGTACATTCGTCTACACCTACAACTCGCTCAATCACTCTGCCCCTGATTATCTTTCTTCTCTACTTACAATCCAGACAGGCTCTTACTCTCTCTGTTCTTCAGATGGTAAATCCCTTTCCACCCACAAGACACGCAAACAGGCTGGTGACAAGGCCTTTTCCATTTCCGCCCCCGGTTATGGAACAGCCTTCCTATCTCCATCAGAAATTCGTACAGTGTTTCAGCCTTCAAAATGGCTTTGTAGACCCATCTTTTCCCTAAAGCGTAGCTGGTTGTCCCTCCTTTGTTTGTTATTCGTTTTCTTCCTTCTCCTTGTTTCAGCGCCTCGTATCCTAAGGTAATTTGGCGATTTATAAATCCAGTTACATTCACAATGAGCACTTTCGGGAGACAAATTAGCCCTGTTTTTATGTAGTTGGGAGACATTGATACTTATAGGGAGACATTTTTAGTGTCTTCCTAAGTCTCCAGCTACCTTAAACAAACGATATTTTTGGGTTTTTTACAGTCTAGATTGATAGAGTGAGGTCCAAAATGCATAAATATGACATTTCGAAGGGAAAGCTCTAGGTAAAAACGGGTTAGGTTACAGTGAGAAATGAACATTTCTGTGCACGTCTCTATGGAAATGTCTTCCAAATGTACCATTTTCGGTTATTATTATTATTTTATTATTAACTCATATTCGAACTCAACATATCAATTTGTAAACTCAAATAGGCGTGACATACAAATGCAAAAGTTTATACTTACTATTAACATCTGTTTGCATCTCTATTTTTTGTGTAAAAACAAAACATGGTTTTAGTCAAATCCACTTGTTTAAGTCAACAACATTCCTGTTAGACTCGGAAGCGGTTCCATTAAGGCGAGCCTGCCGAGTTTCACTGTCATCATTAGTGGAATAGATACCCGGGTTACCAAAGAATTCCATCTTCAGCCTGGATCGGGTGTTGGCCGGCTTGGGGCGGTGAGCAAAAACTAAAAAGGCTCGGTCGTTATAGTTACCAAACGAAAAAATATATTATATTCGTTTTCTATTTTCATCTAACGGCATACAAGCCTGTGATGCATCAACAGCGTTGAACTATAGTCCGGGGTTGACTGACTAGAGTATTACGAACATTATGAGATTCGATCGGGAAATCTGATCGGGGTCGGGGAATCTGATCGGGGTCTGGGAATAGCAAAGCTGTCTTGGCTGGCATCGTTCGTTATAGGAGTCGTTTCCAGATCGGAGAACAAAAACCGTTGCTATTTAGGGTATTTGTTCAGGTTTGCATAGATTGCATATCCTATCTGCAGTGAGTCTCCATAGACGGTTTCCTGAAAAATAATTGTCTTGGTTGTGTGATATTTTTTCTGTGACGTCATACTATTGTTGAAGGTGTAGATTATTTTCACGAATCTACAGCAAACTGTATATTCGTGACGAATTTACAGTTTTTGTTGTGAGTGAGGTGCCACCTCGAGAAGACACAAACCGAACTACTGATGCCTTCCACTCGTTGTACATGTACATCGACTAAATATACATGTACGCATGGGTAACTTTACGAATCCACACATTCACAAACGTGGGGATTGCGGCAAGCCAGGAATATTATTTGAACAAACCTTTGTTGTTTACAAAAAAATAGATTAAGAGTGGGTCCACGTAAATATTTCATATAAGTGTCCTCGGCATTTTTTTTAAATTTTTTAATATGAAAGGACTTGGTAAGCAAGTAACAAAAATTGAAATATTTGTTTTTTCTTTTGCCCGTTGCCACGGTAACAGGCCATTTTGTGTTTTGGGCATTTTGGGCCAGTTTTGGGGCTGCAAAAACAGTTTTTTTTGCTTATTTTAAAAATATCACCCAGCCAAATTACAAACATTTATCACAAAATCAACTATATCATTACAAAGTATCATCCTTGCCCTTACTTGAGACAAAAATTTAATGTTTTAAATGTCACCCTTATGCTATTTTTAGAACATGCAATAAAGCATGTTTTCAGAGCATGTACAATTGTAATTTTGAACCTATTTTTGTCCCTCAAAAAGTCAACTTGCCAGGGGTCTCAGAATATTTTCCTTTTGGATTTGATTAGAGCCAACATTGGTCTTTTCATATCTGGTGAGAAAAGTTTGGGGGATTGTATCTTCTTAAGGCAGTAGTGCATCAAAAATGGTCATTTTCCCAAAAAACAAAAAACTGAAATTTGAGCTTTTCCTTCAGTTTAAAGTAATAATACACACACAAATTTTACTTTTATGAATCTGGAGCCTTTTTCAAATCATAAGAGTGAGTTGTAGGCCTGTGAATTACTCCTACTGAATAAGCAGCATTTTTTACGGCAACAATCTAGACTAACCCCCTCCACAACATTTCTTACATACAATTTTCTGATAACATTTTATTAGTGGCATATAAAAAGAGAAAACAATACTTGTTGTGAACTAAAACATTATTTCTACAGAACCCAACTAAAGCATTATTTCTACAGAACCCAACTAAAGCATTATTTCTACAGAACCCAACTAAAGCATTATTTCTACAGAACCCAACAGCCCCTTTTAAGCGTGTCACCCCTCAAAACACAGCTTTAAGGCCTGCAAGTGTATCCAAAGTGTTATAGCGCTCCCTTAGAGCTAGCTATGTCAGTTCGAAGAAAAAAACATATGTCGTTTTCGCTTTATAGGCCTATTTGAACTATAACAACAGTTTATACCATAACAACCTTTTAAAACCATTCCAAAAAAATATGTACGCACATTTAGTAAGTTTCCCTTGTGGTTTATTTGTGTAATAATATAAAAGGTCGTATCCTCATTGGGTGATCCCCACAATCCCCACAATGTCGCTTCCCAGGTTGTATCGTAAAATTGAGTGTGATCAATGGCCACACAGCATTCTGGTGTTTGTGACTTTTGACAAGCGCCCTCGAACAAAGATACTGACAATTTGGGAGACTGCCAACACAGCAGTTGGTAGTTGAATGGTTTAGTTGACTGCGTGAAGAAGCTATGCCTATATTCCTATGCCTGGGTACACTCATGTTTAAATACACACAATATGCTTCCCCAATGTTTTCATCACATATTTCGATTTACTACTTCTGTTCATTCATACGGAACACGTAGTTTATTAAAAGGTAATCTGTTTGTGAGACTGAGACAATGTAGGACTTCATTTTTTAGAAACAGCCCATTTCAACGTTGTGTCATATACTGGAATAACTCAACATTGATTTGAAAAAAGTGCAATTCTGTGGTTCCATTTGCCCCAAAATTAAAGAAATCGATGATTAATACTTATGCTTAATACATGTTGTCTTTACTGAATTGCTTAGTTATTATGTAACTTACTGTACCGGGTCTCACTGTCCTGATTTTGTCCGTGTGTAGTTTTTGTCCTGTCCCCGGGAAAGGTACAAAAGCTTTGCTTCACCGTTTTCCTGCATGTTGACATCTGTTTTATGCTTTCGATTATGTAATGTCTTTGATGAATACTCTGTAAATACATACATGTTTTCTCCTTTATGTGTACAAGAATAATTGTAACTGAGGATGTCAATGTGAAAATAAATGTTGAGTTGATTGATTGATATTCAAATGGTCGAATTTGTATTAAAGGTAGAATACACCATTGGTAATTGCTTAAATTATCATGAATAGTTGGATTTGGGGGGTTGTATTTGATAATAAATATCGTTTAACTCCCCTGTTCGAGGTTTTACAATCATGGATGCCGAGTAAAGCATGAAAAACAGCGTTTGTTTTCAACCGGCGTCGAGCAGTTATTTTTATGTTATCTTTGTTTATAAAATTCAATTTTCCGGAATAATTACAGGATATCTAGCGCAATAATTGTGCTGGATGCCTAGAATCATTATCTACTTTCAAATGAGTAAGATATTTCTTAATAATTCGGTAGTAAATATTTTCGATATCTGCAAATGGTGTATACTACCTTTAAAGGGTCACGTTGCAAAGACCATTGCGTGATCGAGGGAGCTGATGGGGATACAAATCGTGTCGTTAGCGGTCGCACTGTCGAATGCAGTGTTCGTTGGCAAAGACTATTAAGGGCATGCAAGATAGCTCAGTTAGTAGAGCGCCTGTCCGTTATTGTGGCGGTCTCGGGTTCAAGTCCCGCCTATAGGGGGCGCTATAATGCAACACTTTGGATACACTTGCAAGCAATAAAGCTGTGTTTTTGAGGGGTGACATGCCTAAAGGGGCTGTTGGGCTATGTATAAATATTGCTTTAGTTGGGTTCTGTAGAAATACAGTTTTAGTTCACAACAAGTATTGTTTCCTCTTTTTATATGCCACTAATAAAATGTTATCAGAAAATGGTATGTAAGAATAGTTGGGGATGGGATTAGTCTAGATTTTCGTCGTCAAAAATGCTGCTTATTCAGTAGGAGTAATCCACAGGCCTACAACTCACTCTTATGATTTGAAAAAAAGCGCCAGATTCATAAAAATATTCTTGTTTGTGTGAATTATTACTTCAAACTGAAGGAAAAGCTCAAATTTCATTCTTTCTTTTTTGGGAAAATGACCATTTTTGATGCACTACTGCCTTAAGAAGATACAATCCCCCAAACTTTTCTCACCAGATATGAAAAGACCAATGTTGGCTCTAATCAAATCCAAAAGGAAAATATTCTGAGACCCCTGGCAAGTTGACTTTTTGAGGGACAAAAATAGGTTCAAAATTACAATTTTACAAGCTCTGAAAACATGCTTTATTGTATGTTCTAAAATAGCATAAGGGTGACATTTAAAACATTACATTTTTGTCTCAAGTAAGGGCAAGGATGATACTTTGTAATGATATAGTTGATTTTGTGATAAAAGTTTGTAATTTGGCTGGGTGATATTTTTAAAATAAGCAAAAAAACTGTTTTTGCAGCCCCAAAACTGGCCCAAAATGCCCAAAACACAAAATGGCCTGTTACCGTGGCAACGGGCAAAAGAAAAAAAAAATATTTCAATTTGTGTTACTTGCTTACCAAGTCCTTTCATATTAACAAATAAAAAAAAAATGCCGAGGACACTTATATGAAATATTTACGTGGACCCACTCTTAAGTCGGAGAATAGACTCGGAACTACAGATTCGTGCAACAATGGACGAGGCGAATCTACATATTCTCCTTGACCAAAAGGCGATAAAATAACATTAATTTTGTAGTGCAAAGTCAAAATATCACAAGCCATTTTAGTCTGTGCATTACTGAGGTCACTCTTACAGTTTAATCAGTGCGCGCAATATACGCAATTTTTGGAAAAATGTAAAAATAAAATTTGCTGTAGGCATGTGTAAACTTACGGGAATTGATCTTCGACGTAATTGTATGCTTGTAACTTGTAACTATATGCCTATGCTTGTAAATTTGATGCATGCTTCTTACGCGTTATTGGAACGCTTCGTTGAAGCATTGGTGCAAGAAGTTGCCAAAACATTATTTGTTTTGGTTTGGTTTGGTTTAATATGCGTAATACATGTATGATAGGTCATGTTCGAATTGTTGACTTGGGCCGTTGCTATGCTGTTGCTAAGGGCGGACAAAGTCAGCAATTCGGACACGGCCTTACTTCGTCTTTTCCTATGGCCTATAGCGCCCCCAAGAGTCAGGAAGAACAAAGTAGCACTCCATTTATATGCCTACTCAGGAAAATGTTTAAGCTTGAGCATAGCTCTATGGTGTGAATGTGCGATCGCCACGGTACAACTAGCGACAGGAATTTCCCGGTTGATGCATTGTCAATTGGGGTCAGGTTTTGATTATCCACGTGCTAAGAAACTTTAGACGGCTTAATATGTCTCCGATTTTAATAAACGGCAAGTATTAGGCCTTGTTTTCTTCGCTGGCACGTCAATACCGAAATTGACTACTGTTAGTTTTCAAAGACGATCGTTGTAACCGAGAAACGGTTTCACAGTCAAAATAATGAAAGTTTTTTTATTTATTTTTTATAATGTCGGTTGTTTTATTACCTTAAGGTATATGGGTCACTGAATGTGTGTATTTTTTTAGGTAAAGAAAAACATTATAACCATGCAAGGACTTTTCGCAAGAAATATGCATTCGATTTATAAAAACCAAAGATCAAGAGCGGGCTTTATGCGAATAATAGCGTGACTGCATGGTTCTGACAGTCAATCTGTTTTCATTGCACATACAATTTCAGGGCAATATTGGGAAGTCCACAAAACCGGGGTGGCTGTTACATAATGTGACCTGCTCCCACGAAATCAGAGTAAAGTTGACATTTTAAAATTTTTGAGATTTTGGTATTTCCAGATTCCTTGAATTCTTTGCTTTAAAATGATATATAGTTTATTGGATTGGGTATTTAAAACATATTTAATATTGAGCAAAACCTGCGGCCAATACACACACATCAAATTACAAATAGTTACTGAGAAAACACACTGTAAAGATAGGTCAATCAAAAGAATATGTCGACATTGACCACTGAGAGGGGCTTTCAAACTTTTATAGCAATCATTATTACTCCAATACCTTGAAATTTTACACACACCAAGATAACACTATAACAAACAACATTCATAAGTTTACGACTTTTAATACCAAACCCTTTTACAATCTTGCATTTCATTGGATATTAACAATTATAACACCTCACTCACAGATTCTGTGTCTTGATTGGCTGAGAGCGCGGCACGTGTCACTTGCTAATTTTACTATTTTTTACTTGCGCTATCCAAAAAGACTATACCACGCAAAAAGGGCTATGCGCATAGCAACACACGAACGATGCGCATAGCAACGAAAGCGTGACTGAAACCCAGACGTGTGTTTCGGTGCATTGCGTAAACATTGCTCTATCACCTTCGCACCCGTTCATCAAGGCAACAAAGTACACGTATGATCGAGAGACGTATAATTCGGGGATTTTTTGTCATTACTATACTTTCAGGAAGCTTAAATTGTGCAGAATCTGTGAGTGAGGTGTTATAAAACAAATATTGACTGCTTTATTTCGCGGTATAGTAAAACTAGCCTCCCTCGGTGATCCATGGAGCATTCTATTTTCCCTCGGCTTCGCCTCGGGAAAATAGAATGCTCCATGGATCACCTCGGGAGGCTAGTTTTACTATACCACTCAAAGCAGTCAATATTTGTATAATATTTCAGGTTAATTTAGATCTAAATATAGAAAGCTGAGATCATGACCTTTCCGGTGATACCAATATTAACATGGGTAATAGGAAATTAATGCCGCGGTTTTTGATGTGAAAATACGATCATTTTATCATGATATTTTCATTAATTTCGCTACATTTTACTAATCTTGCTTTATGGGTACAAAATCAAAATCAAATTTTGAATTTTTGTTCTGCTAATTATTTGCAAAAAATACTTGGTAGTTCGAAAGAAAACCGTGATATGTGGGAATTGTATCATGCAGAACCCCCGCCCCCAAAAACCGATTCCCCACTGTCAAATCGGCTATTTTCAATCATAAATAAATATGTGACCCACTCTGCAAAAATGAGTCTGATGTGTTAAAAAAAAATTTTTCAATTTTACAGTTGGTCAGAAAAAGCAGAAAATAAGCTTTCATTTGATATATGGCACAACTCTGTAGTGTAATGCATTGGTCTTTTACAATTTTTGGAAATTTGCTTTTTCTCAGTTATATTGAAAATGTCTTTGAAAGGAAATGAAGATTTACAATTGTAGTGCTTCATCAGATGCTATGGTAAGAGAATGACAAAACCTGTATTCAATTTAATTTAGGAATCAAAACAATTTTGTCAATCGATCAGATCTTAAAATATAGGTGTCGAAGAAACCAAAATGCCTTAAAAAAAATATATTATTTGTTGAAAATTTTTTTTTTCGACATCAGACTCATTTTTGCAGAGCGGGTCACATATAGCATAGCGCGACTTTACGCCGTATTCGTGGGAGCACGTCGCATAATATTATGCCTTTGTTTATAGTAATTACGGACTATTGTAGAATCATTAACCTATATCCTATTTCAGACCACACAGTTCAGGAATCCTCCCGTTGGAAACAAAATCATTCCCCGGTGCTAATTAAAGGTTACCTTGTACGACCAAATGAAAAATTCATCTCGTAAAATGAAAAGGCCGCATGAACTCCCACACACTGTGAAAAATGTCACCATGACGAACAAAGATATAGGCCCTAACAGCTTTCTTGTCGCCGCGTTGCCCGGTATACAGCTGTTCGTTCAACGGAGATCACACGAGCGAAAATGATCGAAAAAAGACCAACAAAAACCACTCCAAACTGTCGTTATTTAGTTCAAGGTAAACATGCTCGATCGATAAGTGGCGATACAAGACTATGGTAATCAATACAATCCTGGAAAATATAGAAGCGGCTGAGATGAAACAGCCGCATGGCGCAACCGAAACATAAAGAGATGTTCGATTGTGTGGTTTTGTTTTTTTCCAACGGCGTCGTAAACCGCGCCGTGGGCTTTTACTCGCTATATATTATATATACCCTGCCAGTGCTATCATTGGTTGTGAGTTATTCTTCACATTAGATAATACTTTATAAGTCACGTGTCCTAAACAAATCTAGGTCAAATATTTTAGACGAATTCCACCCTGCAAATCATTTATTTGAATTAATGAGAACAGGAAGGCGGTACAGATCAATCCGAGCTCATTCGAATCGTACTGAATGAATAAAATTAAACTGAATGAAACGTCTACTGAATGATGATCAAGTGTAATTTTAATTTCCGCCGTGCGCATATGCCCTTATGCGCAAACGCGTAATCACCAAAATGTTCCCAGCAAAAATGCATATGCAAAACAACTGCCTATATTTTAATGAATTAAAAAACATTTCTCCTTGAACTTAACACAAATTGCTTTAAAAAAATAATTGTGATTCAGATGTGTGACAAAAATTAATACAAAACGTGTACGGTTTATGACACGTGTTAGAAAACATTGGATTCATAGTACGTGTGTGGGAACATTCGAGCCTTTAGTTTTAGCGCAATTTTTATGAAAGTGATGTTTGCGTCAGAACGCTCGTACGCCCTTCTGCCATCAGGCACCCGACGTTTTATACTATTAATTTAATGTTATATTAATTTTAATCTGTTTAATTGTTATACATAGATTATTTTAATGCTAGAAGACCACAGTAAATTTCAATGTATCTTTATATACACATGACAATAACTATTCTATTCTATTCTTAGGTCTTTCGGTATTTTACATGGACATTTTATAAAATGCAATGTCAAATTATAAATTTCCTATACATGAATGGAACAAATCGCGCGAGAATGCAAAGTGATTTATATTCGATTAGTCTCGGCTCGGTTCGGTTTGGTTTGATGATTTTGGTTTTCTGTCCTTTTAGTTGGGTGGTATGGTGGTTTCATTAAATTTTCCCACTAATTTATTATCTATGTAACGTGTAGCAAACTATCTATAGAATGCAGATAAATGACCTCTTTGGAGAAGGTTTTTGACAATTTATCGTGCCCCATAAATTGTTTTTTATGTATACCCTAGCTTTTACGACTTCGATCCGCCTCGCAACAAGGAAGTGATTTACACCATTTATATAAATCAATGTCAGTTATAGAAGCAGAACCAATTATATAAACTAATTCAAAGATCCTAGGCTTATATACCTTATCTTGTTTACAGACTCCTTCGCACGGTATCGTTCCGCTCTGCCAATGTAGTGTGTCGAAACGGTCGAAATAAGTATAGGTAGGCCTATTGCCACATTAAAGGTAGGATGCACCATTTGCAGATATCGAAAATATTTACTACCGAATTATTAAGAAATATCTTACTCATTTGAAAGTTAATAATGATTCTAGGCATCCAGCAAAATGATTGCGCTAGAAATCCTGTAATTATTCAAAAAAACAACATAATTTTATAAAGAAAAATTTGAGATCGCCGGACGGCGATCGCGAAAAAACAAAGAAAAAACATAAGAATAACTGCTCGACGCCGGTTGAAAACAAACGCTGTTTTTCGTGCTTTTCTCGGCATCCATGATTGTAAAACTTCGGACAGGTCAGTTAAACGATATTTACTATAAAATACAACCCCCCAAAATACCCATTCATGATAATTCATGCAATTACCAATGGTGTATTCTACCTTTAACAGACACATGAAATTGGTCTTATATTCTACACAATGACAAACTGAAGAGGATGGATGCTGGTTCATGGTATTGCTGTTTTTGTCACGTATTTGTTAATCCCATGACGTACAGTACTTACGTGTAACTATATAGGAGTGGTTCGACGGGAACCCGACGAAAACAGTCATTTGTGTGGTTATACTTACATGTCAAGATGTAATGCTTCATGTATACCCAAAAGTTCGTTTCGGAGAGAATAATCCCATGTTGATTTTTGTTCTATGTTGCGTATAGGTATCAAATAAAGTAACAAATCCAATCGTACATTTATCACTATATGAATGGTTCGATGGGAACCTGACGAAAACAGTCATTTTTGATGGGCTTATACTTAGATGTCAAGATGTAATGCTGTATAAAAGTTCATTTCGGAGAGAACAATTCCATGTCGATTTTTGTTCTATGTTGCTTATAGGTATCAAATAAAGTACCAAATCCAATCGTCCATTTATCACTTTCCACTAACGATTTCTAGGCAATCAAGTTTGTGTTATTTCACAGGGCAATACGATACGGGACATAACAAATCACATGACAATCTTTCATCCGGAAATGAGGCAAAAACCTATATGGAAGTTGATTGATTTTGTGAACTAAATCTTTGAAAATCGGGTGTGTTTGTTTTTTTAGACATTTGAGGTAATTTGACTCTTGGGGGAATTGTCAGGTCAGAGAACCAGACTAGCTGGCTTGCACCTATCCACACTGATTGCAAACAAAATGTGGACTGGCTAAATTTGGTAAATTGGTGATATATATTTTCAAAAAGGCAGTTTTTTCCAACGCCTCCAAGCCGCAAGGCAGCGGGAAAAATGACAATCCCCAAACCACTTTTAAGGAATACCACAGAAGGAAGTGCTGCACGCCTTCATAACCAGGTGAATTAGCCTATCGACCTAACCTGCCTATTCCGCCGATACAGACTTTATGTACTAGAGGGGAGAGGTCCCTCACCTGCAGGAATCCACCATACAGGTTCACTCATGTAGTTTAGCTGACCAGCCGAGGCCAGGATACCGGGGTGTGGCCACTGCCGTACACAAGCAGTTCCGTGGAGCCTAGGCCATACATGAGCTAGGGTGAACTGTTGGAACCAGTGGTTATAGAGCCCCATAAACATGGGCGGCTGCCCGTGGCCAAAGGTACTATCCATCCAGAACACGCAGTCGTGAACCACATAACGATCGAGGCTCGATATTGTGTTTTCCTTTATTCCTACGTTATACCCAATCCCCATTGCTTTGCGCTTGCACCGTCGATCGAGGACCGAATTTTTCCATTCATACCGCCGACCGAGGGGCTTTTGTTTCCTTTGTTCTCCTTTGTGTCTCGCCCCTCGGTCGTTATGTGGTGCCGGAACACCCCAACACCCCAACACACTCTCAAATCTACTTTTCTTGAAAATGACAGCACACCAGGTGCCATGATTTCACAGGATGCTCGAGACTTTTATTCAATTGTACAGTCAAGTATAGGCATTTTCATTACATTTTTTTTGTTTTTTGTATGTTACCTTTAAACCGTTTCTAGTTCGTTTTTCCGGTTCAAATCTGCAGCTCTTTGAAATATTGCCCAATTAACCACTGCAACTCAACCCTGGGGAAATAGTCACCGGATCCCATGCGGCGACTAAATTGGCTAGTGCCTGCACCCTGCGGTATAGAACTCTTGATTTCCCCCCTCTAACAAACGTGGATTTCAGATCGACGTGCTCATTAACAGTGGTAAAACGCCTAAGCGCGAGACATATCGCATCGTGCAACTGCGATGAAATGCATTTCGATTTTGACATGCGAACAAAAGTTATTCATTTGTACGAAGCATGATTACCGTAGTTCATTATTGACGAGTTGTCTAACCCCCCCCCCCCCCCCCTCCCGGATTGAGTTACACGGTGCTCAAAACATCTTGACACCAAGCCCCCCGGGGGTAGATTGGCATCGAGGCGTCTGCATATCCGCCGAATTGTTCGTGGTTTAAAAGAGAGCTGTCAGGAAACAGACCCCGTCAACGCCGCAATCGATGCTGCATTTTTTACGCTACTGCGGGCCTTGCACAAGCTCGAAAAGAGCCGTGTTTTTGGAGTTTTGATATTCAAAGAGGTGACCTTGTGACTAGATAGCGTCTGCAAGAGACGAGTACTCAATTTAACACCTGCCTCGCCTGCGGGTAAGGCTAAGCCTGCAACCCCGACTCGAGCAAGAAATTCGAGTTTCCGGCTGCCGAGGTATAATTATGTCACCTGGCCGCAAGAAATCGAATTACAGAACACATAGGCTGTATATCCGGTGCCTCTCGGCTTGGGGGTGGGGGGGGGGGGTGGGGGGGGCTCTCGGCTTGGGGGGGGATGGGATCCAAGCATGGAGAAGTTGGCGTCGGGAGGACACCGTTTAGTTCCGACTCCATGCAAATAATCCGGCGAAAGTAAACAGACCCGTAAATTTAAAAGATTCGAGCTGGAAGTGAGGACTTCGACTTTGCTTATAGACAGTGGTTTTTTTACTTTAAGGGACGACATTTTCAAGCAAACACTTGCAGTTGCACCAAACATTCTATTCCCTCAGAATGTTAATTGTGATACGTTCAACCAGATAAAAAATTGAGATTTCCCGCGCAATTCAGAGTGTGTACCGCTGTAGAGTCAACTGAGCTGTGTACAAAACAATGCTACTGGTTAGCAGTTGAATCGGGTTCCAGACCAAAACATGACAGGCTCCAATTTGAATTGTGGTATTGTTTTTATACAGTTGACTCTAAAGCTACACTCTTTGAGTTGCACAGAAACTACCTTATTTTATCTGGTTGAACTTATCATTATTGTCATTCTGAGGGGATCTTTTGAATGTTTGAATGAATAATCTGTAGTTGTTTTGAATTTTTAAGCTATGTACACAATTGGTAATTGTTTGAATTATAAGGAATGGGTGGATTTGGGGGTAGTATTTCATAGCAAATATTGTTCAACCTGTCCGAGGTTTTACAATCCTGGTTGTTGATAAAAGCCAGAAAAACGACGTTCGTTTTCAACCGGAGTCGGGCAGTTTGCCTTCTGTTGTTCTTGTTTTTTTCGCGATCGCCGTCTGGCGATCATGATATTTGGTTTATACAAAAGACAATGCATCTAGTAATATGTCTCAGACTCGGACGAAGCATCTAGTAATATGACTCGGGTTGACCTTTCTTTCAATTTCTACCAATCGCATTCAGAGCAGTTGGTCACATGAGGCCGCCATCTTGCCAAAACGGCTCTTTCCTATTGGCCAGAGTTGTAATGACTTGACTGAGTTCGAATTCTTTGGCGATTTGACTCGACTCGCCCCCCGGCAGGTAAATGACTCGACTTGACTCGAGTCCCTCATCAGAAAACCCGACGCGACTCGAGTAAAGGCTAATAACACTCGAGTCCTAGAAATAAAACTTATTGCAAAAAAATATTGGCGACGGTTATGTGCACAAATTATGTTCACGTCACTTCGCAAAATATGGATCTCGAGGCCGCTTATCGTGTGTTAACATACACCGTGTAACAAACTCCCACCTTGTGGTTCTGTCGCGCACAAAATACTATCCAAGAACCACAATTTAAACGAAGTTTCATCATCGGCTTCTGGTAATTTCTTGTATATGCCAACTAAATTACTTGTGTTGATTTATTATGAAATGTGCCAATATTTGTGACTCGAATTGACTCGAGCTAATAAATAGTCGCCTGAACTCGATTCAACTATAGCCCGTATACACACTGTGACTCGACTCGAATTCTTGACCTATAATGACTCGAATCGTGTCACAGTGACCTAGCTCAAAAATAAGGCGTATACATTGTACCAGGGATGTCGTCGAGTCCATCACAAGTCCCTGCAAGTCCCTGCAAGTCCCTGCAAGTCCATCACAAGTCCTTCAGTTCCAATTCAAACCACAAGCTATTCAAATCAGCTTTGACAAAAGCATTCCTTTGTCATTGTTCATCTAGTTACTTGTGACTGCCTTTATGAAGGGACTTGTGACTGGCTTCACGAAACGACTTATGAAAGGACTTGCAGGGACTCGACTACAACCCTGCATTGTACTGTACTGTCGAATATCAGACACCTCAAATGTACGTCTCTACCGAAGAAATGCTGCATGCAGCGAATGTAATGTAATGCTAGGAGTCCACTGGGCCGCGCCAGTTGGCGCCAGTTTGCGCCAATGCAATTTGCCGTGGCGCATAGCGTCGCCAATAAGGTGCCTAGTGGCGTGTAGTGGCTCAAACTGCCTCCCAACTGGCTCGTGGTGGCCCGTAACGGCACAAAATTTGAATGTGGCGGCAAGAAAATTTCAAAATGTTTGAAATTTTCGTCGCGCCACTTGCATCGAGCAATCAGCGCCAAGTGTCCGCCAAGTGGCACCAAATGGCGCGAACATATCGCCCTTTGGCGCAAACAATCCGCCTATTGGAATCCACTGGAATGTAATGGCGCGCGCCAAGTTGCGCCATATTTAGTAGAGATGTTGTTCATACATGCTAGGAGTCCACTGGGCCAGCGCCAGTTGGTGCCAGTTCGCGCCAAAGATTATGTGATTGGCGCGTAGTGGCTCGCTGTGGCGCCGAATTAATGTCCGCTCGGCATGTGTCGCCAAGTGGAATAAACTGGGTGCCATATGGCGTGCGCCAAATGCCACCCGGCTTACTCCAAAATGTTGCGCCAGTTTGCGCCAGTTCGCGCCATTACACGGCCATTTGATTCCAAAATTCACCCTGTTGGCGCCATTCGCGCCAATAGACGGCTACTTTGCGCCACTTGGTGATTAGTTTGTGCCAAAGGTCGCCAAATTGGTTTGAACTTGCCGCCGCTTGGCGCTACTTGCCGACTATATAAATACCGGCCATCGGCTACCTGGTTCAGACCCTCCTCAGCTGCTTTTATAGGCGGCAAGTAGCGCCGAATGGCGGGCAACCAGGTGGCATTTGGCGCGAAGTAGTCACCAATCGGGTGCCGTTTGGCTCGCGCCACTGCACATTTGGCGCGCTTTGGCGGGCTATCCGCCTCTGTTGGAATTATTTGGCGCGCGCCATTACATTCCAGTGGATTCCAATAGGCGGATTGTTTGCGCCAAAGGGCGATATGTTCGCGCCATTTGGTGCCACTTGGCGGACACTTGGCGCTGATTGCTCGATGCAAGTGGCGCGACGAAAATTTCAAACATTTTGAAATTTTCTTGCCGCCACATTCAAATTTGGTGCCGTTACGGGCCACCACGAGCCAGTTGGGAGGCAGTTTGAGCCACTACACGCCACTAGGCACCTTATTGGCGACACTAGGCGCCACAGCAAATTGCATTGGCGCAAACTGGCACCAACTGGCGCTGGCCCAGTGGACTCCTAGCAACAGCAGCTGAGGAGGGTCTGAACCAGGTAGCCGATGGCCGGTATTTATATAGTCGGCAAGTAGCGCCAAGCGGCGGCAAGTTCAAACCAATTTGGCGACCTTTGGCACAAACTAATCACCAAGTGGCGCAAAGTAGCCGTCTATTGGCGCGAATGGCGCCAACAGGGTGAATTTTGGAATCAAATGGCCGTGTAATGGCGCGAACTGGCGCAAACTGGCGCAACATTTTGGAGCAAGCCGGGTGGCATTTGGCGCACGCCATATGGCACCCAGTTTATTCCACTTGGCGACACATGCCGAGCGGACATTAATTCGGCGCCACAGCGAGCCACTACGCGCCAATCACATAATCTTTGGCGCGAACTGGCACCAACTGGCGCGGCCCAGTGGACTCCTAGCATAAGAGACCTCGATTCGCTTCTTAACTCAACCGTAAACACCACTAGTGTTTTGTTTCTGTATGATGTCGAGGTCCGTATGTCAGGGCATAGAGAAGGTGTGTTGGAGGTGATACAAACTCCCACTCCACCCATCCCCTTTTGATCAGATTCCATCCTCGATCAACAATCACGGTTCCATCTGGGGTGATTCACTTGTCAAGCAATCCATACTAGCATATCTGTAACGATTTTTTGGTTCCCGGGTATATACATTAATGATAGTCCCAAACGTATAGTACAATGCCACGCGCTGTGAATGAGAGGATACGCTCGATATATTATCAAAATCGCTGTCAATAAAAATTGCTTGAGAGTTGGTCATATTGTATTGTCAAGGGGAAAGAGCTAGGTCGGTTTGTAGGAAGATTGTTGCAACCTGACGCTGTTTTTGTTTTACTCTTCTTTATATCTGGGACTGAAAAACATGTTGTTAGAAAATACTTAGAAATTGTTTTCGACTCTCTATATACTTTGTACACAACCGCTGAAGTAGCGTAAGGATACTACATTTCCCCCGGTTTGTTATCGAGCAAGTTAGGCACTAAGACTTAGGCAGAACATCAACAACTGCGCAGGCCCGTTATGGGACAGTGTTGGTAAAAGTCGGAGGTGGTCGGAGGTGGTCGGAGCTAGCCGGAGGTAGCCGGAGGTAGCTTAATGCTGTTGTATACGCTTTGTATATACATGTAGTCCTATAGTATATTCACCGTAGTATAGTAAAAACCAATCTCTCGAGGGCGCGCGCATTAAACGTTACAATGAAAACCTGACGCGAACCAGGAGAGGATCTTGGAATGAACAATATTATTTTAAAATACAGACAAAATGTAATTTTGATGGTCTGTGGAAACCCAGAGCCTCAGTCAGGTATAATTGTATTCAGTGTAATCAGTAATCTGTATGGGAAAATATATACAAAGCGTATACAACAGTATTAAGCTACCTCCGGCTAGCTCCGGCTAGCTCCGACCACCTCCGACTTTTACCAACACCCGTTATGGGAGAGCATGGGGGTGTTATTATTGGAAGAGCGCCAGTACGATACTCCAGGGATCGCTGGTTCAAATTTCTTTGTTGACTTTAATTTATTAATAAACCTTCGGACTATCGAACCTCTACATTCTATCGAGCGAACCCCCATTTGTTGTTATGGTGGCACACGAGAAATAAATCAAGCACATTGACAGTGTATCATTGTACACCGAATTCAGCAATTGAGCATAGATCTTTATTGGCATTGAATTTCAAAAACGACAAAAGCTGCACATAGTATTAATACGGGGCAACCAATTTTGACTTCTTGTCAATAAAATTGTCAAAAAAAGAACCGACGTTCACAATGATAAGAAATTGCACGTCGATAGACGGCAAGGTGGAAGAAAGAATGAAATATAGGTTTTCCCGGCTATTTTTAAAACGTTTTTTTTATCAAATCAAATTCACTATACCTCCCACATTCAATTCCGGTCAAGAAATATAATTAACATGCTTTTACCAAACCCATTTAGTAATTTATCATTCAACTTCAACGTTTGGCCACCGTGTTGAGAATTAATTGTCATTACAGATCAATAAGTTCGTCTAAGCTGTTGCCAAAAAAGCAGCATTCAGAGATCGAATTCGTCTTATATCAATCAATTTCAAACTCATGCTAAGTAAATCAGACTAACACATTTAACATAAGTTTTAAATGTATTGATATAAAACAAATTCGATCATCTGGTCATTGCCCTTCGGCAAAAGCTTATTAAACGAATTAGATCTGTAATTCTTCCAAATAGGCAATTGGGGAGATAAATTAGCGTAAGTTTTTAGGTAATAACGAGACAGTGGCACTTGGGAGACATTTCAGTGTCTCCCTAAGTGTCTAGCTACACTAAAAAACGATATTTGGGATTTATTTTTGTCCTAGAACGACAGATTTAGGTCTAAATAGCATAAATCTCGAAGATCTTAGAGAAAAGGGTTAGGGTAAACAAGTTAGGACTGTTTTAAGTTTGTGTACATCTCTATGGGATTGTCTCCCCAAGTGCCTATTTGGAGGTAAAAGTTTAAATACTGAGAGTGACCAAACGAAATTGAATGATTATTGATACACTCTTAAAACTCCGTGGTCATTATTTGTTGACAACTTTCGTGGTCAAAATAACCCCGAACTGTTCAACTTCCGTCTGTTTTAACGTTTATTGGGGTCATTTTGACCACGAAAATTAAATGTGGTGAAAGTAATTACGCATTCTGATTGGTTGAGGTTTGTCATGCTATCACGTCATTGCGCACTAATACACGGTTCGGCGAAGCGCCGATCATGACTTTATTAAATGAGAATGCTTTAAAAAGTAGGTTTAGTTAAAAGTTAAGTTTAAATTAATACTTAAAAAATAAAATGAGTGTTTTTTGAGAAAGAAATTTTACTTCACCTTACAAGCAAACTAATGGTAGACCTACATAATTGTTAGCGGATGTACATGTACACAGCGTGACATGTCGGCCACCGCGCGAATTTTGACACGAAGAGGCCGCCATTGCAATTTTGTTGACAACACGGCGTTTAAAACGAAGGAGAAATTGCTTGAATACTCGTTTTTTAAGACTATATTGAACAGTTTGAAGGTATGATTTGGTAACAGCAGTGAAGACAGTCCGTGTAGGTCTAGGTTATCTTTGGAAAGTTTGTGCGTACCGAAGTTACGCTGCATTTTTGCACTATTTTTTACGTTAGCGACGCTGTGTTGGTATGCGAACTTAGCGTGCACTGACGATTCTATTGCGGTACACGACTTGTGTTTCACTATTCGGCCGGCCGCCTGTCCCGGTACGCGTGCATGGTACGACCGGTCGGTGTAGCGCGAATCCAGTTGAAATATTCTCGAGTAGCCAGACTGGGGCGCGGGCGCTGGTTGTGGTACTAAATTTAGGGGGCTGCGTTTGTTTTTGATTGAAATAGGGGACGTATGACAAAGGGAACAATGGGGTCCCCTATTCCGCAAAGGTCCCCGATTCAGACTCGTGTGCAAATCCTATGGCGATCATCCGAAAACGTTAAAGTACAAACAAAAGAGGGAAGACGGTCGGACAATGCCCCGTCCACTATTGACGGCATTTACCCACTTGCGTGCGTGTGTGTGTTTACGGTACCAAATGGTAAACTAGCTATTTGTATACAGAGACTGTCTTCACGTGTTTATATCGCATCCTACCATTACCTTTTCAAATTTAGTTTAATACCACATGCACAGCGTTCCAGTAAAATCTCCATAGATTTTTTAACATAGGCCTATTCAATCATATAACGTGGACAAATTGGTGACCACGAACACTGGGTTATTCCGAAATGACAACGGGAAGGGGTTAATTTGACCACGGCTTTGGGGTTATAATTTCAACCACGATTGTTGTCAAAATATGACAACAATACGTGGTTGTTTTTGTTGACCAAGTCACACGGGGTCATTTTGACCAAGTACGTGGTACGTCGTCTTTGCATATATGACGACGGGAACGTTGTTAAAAATGACCACGACGTGGTTACTTTTTAACCACGTATTTTTAAGAGTGTAACTGACTAAATTGCTTTGGCAAAAAAGATTCTGGGACGAAATTGAATACTATAGAGTTGGTGAATTTGAATGAAAAGAAATGTATTCAAATAGCCTGGAAAACATATAATATAGTTTCTACAGAGAAGCCTACATATGAATTATTATAACCATGACCGAACATTAAACAGTGATATTTCAAACTCTATTTATTTGATCAATATCATTGTGGTGCATTGTAACGTTTATCCATTAACGTGCGTTGCATTAGTTTATTACACAAACATTCAAAATTGCTGAAATTTACTCTTAATTTATACTCTTGAGAAAAAAACATCGCTACCATGAAGTGTAAACTATCGAAGTGAATATAACTTCTTCAGATTGGCTTTAATTAACTTATCAATCAAATCGTATTTCAACATAAAATTTAAAAAAATATATTAATCATGAGTGCAAAAAATGTGGTTTGTTTTTCAAAAAATCCACGTAAATGAAGGTTCAATAAGTTCTGCAAAGTCAAAGGATTTGTTGTGAGTGATATTTAGTGAAAATATATACAATTCTGCCTTCAGGTAGGATACGCCATTGGTAATTGCTTAAATTATCAGGAATGGGTGGATTGGGGGGGGGGGGGGGTGTTGTATTTTATAGTAAATAGAGTTTAACTGACCTGTCCGAAGTTTTACAACCATGGATGCTGAGAAAAGCAAGAAAAACGGCGTTCGTTTTCAACCGGCGTCGGGAAGTGATTCTTATGTCATTGGGGTTTTTCATGACAATTACAGGATAGCTATAGCGCAATCATTTTGCTGGGTGCCTACAATCATTATTTACTTTCAAATAAGTATGATATTTTGTAATAATTCGGTATCAACAATTGTCTGCAATCTGCAAATGGTGTATCCTACCTAAAAACATTAATAGAATAAATAAACAAATAAACAAATAAACCAAATAGTATTGATATGACCGAGTTGATTGACCATGGTATTGCATTGCTCAACCGAACACAAATAACTGTATTTCAAATGTTAATAGTTTTTGCCCATACCACACAACTGTTCACACATAAACATGTTCACATAAATGTGGTCAAATACAACCTTTAAATAAAGTGTTGCTATTAAATTGCTAGATAGATCATGCTGAAAGGTGCAAGTTAAATTCAACGCCTTTAAAAAAAAAAGCTCTTGTTTAATTAAAGGAATGTGCACAATAAGATTACCTTGATTTTTTTAGAAAGTGAGTACAATTACACTGGAATTACAAGAAGAAGACAAAAACAATTGTCGCCTTGCTTTTAAAAGTGAGTTGTGAGTGCACCACTTTTACTTAAAATGTAAAATATATCTTACATCGCAAGACCAAGGCACAGTTTCAAAATAATTTTAAAAACGCATACCAATTAGTGACGATACTCAATACAAGAAGTGCAACAATGATCGATCGAGGTTAGTAATATTGATTACATCAAATTCAACATTCGATAGTATTTGGCCAGCAAATGTGTAATACCGATATAAGGTTTGTTTGTTTGTTTGTCATTGTTACTTGTTTTCATTCTCTACTTTAACGCCAATGTTATTGTTATGTTCATGTTAAAATTATAATAGCCACGAGTCCACATTTCACACCTATTCCAAAATCTAAACTGAAGAATTTTAATATTCACCTGATGAAGCAATTTCTTTCTATTTTTTATAATATTGCACTTAATATAATAGGCAGTTCTTATATCACAGCGCACGTATCTACCAAGACATGGTAGTCTGGTACTCAAGGCGCTGTCATTATTATCCCTGCTCATGATCATTGGGCTCACGAAAAATCCAATTTCTGGGGAGTATACAGATCAATGCCGTTTTCAGCGCAAAACCGCTAATAACACAAATCCGCCCTCACATGTGCCCATTTACTGGAGAGAAGCAAAGCGTGACAAATGGCCTTGTCCAAGAGCACACGCACCATAGTCCCAGGCCGGACTCGAACCCACAACCTGTAGCTTTACCTACAGATTACAAATTCAATGCTCCAGGCTACGATGCCCCGGTACTCAACAATGCACTTCATTATAATATTGCACTTAATATAATTCTGTTCTGATATTAAATTCTACACTGTTGTCTAACCTTCACTGGCGTCTTTTTCTAATGACCTGGGGATATTCGAGGCACAGCGTGTGAATTAGTTTTTTTAAATGCCCTTATGTGCATATTTCCTTGTTATTTAGCAGGTTTGTTTAATTCAAAGATAACTGACTTCCTTTCACTGGCCACCAAAAAAAAACCATCATTCCAAAAAGATGCCATATAGTTACAAACGTTTCGACAGTTCTTTACGAAATAAAGGACAATGAACACATGGATTTTTGTTCCACGAACAAATATATATCAATGTCTAAATGAGGTAAAACTCGACCATATATCCATCTCAAATATTAAAAAAACTCAAATTTTTCAATTATAATTTTTCAAATTTCAATTTTTTTCTTAACAAAACAACAACAAAAAGAAAGAGACAAAAATGTGCTCAAAGCTTTTTTAAATTGTGGATTTTTTTTTTTGGTACCACCAAAGGCTAATGGAATCCAAGAATCATCTTGACCTCCTTTTTGCTGAGTTTGCCGTCTTTGTCGATGTCGCAGTGTCTCATGAGATCCGCCTTGAAGATGTCGATTTTTCTCATCGAGTCCGCCTGCAATCAAGGTAAAACCAAAGAACATGTTCTTGTATAGAGAACGACTTTCGGGTTCACCTTTGCAAAACCCCAAAACTCGAGCTGTTTGGGTGTAGTCGTGATTTCAGCCGTTAGAGTGTTTGCCTTTTGCGGACGTGTAAGAAACCACATTTGTGCAATGGTGCTGTGTGTAATTTATGTGACGCACACTATGTGTATCATACAGGAAAAAACTTATGCATACTCTGTCGTGTCTAATCATTATAACTGAACTGGTTTTTTCCCGGTTCTTTTCTCGGAATTGGTAAGTGATCGACTTTTGCGGACGTGTAAGAAACCACATTTGTGCAATGGTGTTGTGTGTAATTTATGTGACACACACAACGTGTATCGTACAGGAAAATAATTATGCATACTCTGTCGTGTCCGATCATTAAACTGTCTTTTCTCGGGATTGGTATGACAGGTCAGTCAGTTCCTTTCAACAAGATGTTAGAAATATAATAAATATACAATCTAAAATATGAATTTGTCGGGGATTTCCAGGCGTAATGCTTCTTAAACAGCAAGTGCTTAAAATCCAACGACAGGTGTTTGACAACCACAGCCAGATGAAGTTTAAGCTATATGAATGTTGTAAATGCCGGGACTCAAACAATAGGTCGTATTAATAAAATCATTTTATCCTTACGAATTCGTGCATTTGCTCTTTTTTTTTTAAATGTCCTTAACTGCACAGTAGGCAAACATGCTTTTTCTTTTTGCTTGTACTTATCAGCATTTAGTTTTTATTCAAACGGCCCATTATTCAAAAACAATTTGATTTCAATAAAAAATGTGTGCTGTAATTTGAATCGCGCCCAAATTCAGCATTCGGGGCACGTTCTGTAATTAGGCCGATTTCAGCTACGCGTGTGTCGCGCATTGATTCAACCATTATAGCGCATGCGTCCTGCCAATGCTAGCGCGCACCATTCGCGGATTGCGAACCAGCTACAAACAGACATTTCCAAAAATACGTCTCAGAGACGCATCTTTGGAAATGTCATTCTTTTATTGTTTTCTTCAATGACAGCATGGTAGTAGGAATAACTTCGCAGGAGTTCAGTGTCATTAATATCTTTACAACAAGCTGCGTTTCAACAGTATTTTGGGTGGTTACTTTTTTGATAGCTGCAAGTGGTATACCCTACCTTTAAAATGAAATTACTATAATTATTAACAAAAAAATCATATTCAAGAAGATATACAAAATCGAGATAAATATAAAGTTACTAGATTTTACAAACAAAATATAATTCATTTGTGAACAAGATTTCATTGATGTACGAAGATTTTGTAAAAATCGTGCAAAATCACGTACTTCACATTTTTGCACACAATTATTTTCCCATAACCTTTTAAAACTAAATTTACCGGTGATAAAAAGCGACAGTTCTCAGTAAAACGTGGTAGTTTATTCCTCGTTTTAATTTGCGACGCCACGAGAGATAAGTCTCAACGGAAACCCTCGAAGAATTAAAAAAAAAAAATCTCGACAAACTTTTTTGAAAAGAAAAATCCACGACTTACAACTGTTCGACACTGAGTAAAAGTGAAAAGGTCCTTACCTGACAGAAAGTATCCTCGCCGCTAGCTCCTTCAAAGTCGTGAAGATCTTTCACAAACAAGTCGATTTCCGGTCCCTCCAGCAACCCGGTCTGTCCCTGTATTGAAATACATTGTATGGGAGGCCAGGCTGAAAATCTATGATTCAATATTGCGACAGACAGACGTGGTACCGCCGTACCGGTACTGAGCGAAATCCTAGGCCTCATGTTGTCACGATTTATCGGCAGAGTTGTTGTTGTTGGGGTACTTTCCGAGTACCAGATTAACTATACCAGATATTAAGATTTATACAAATTTACCTCGTCAGTTTCCCCTGTTATTCATTTGTGTATGATAAGATATTAAAATCAAATAAGTTAAGAGGGCCTAACTTATGTGATTTGTATATTTCAGGTCATTCCAGCCGATAAGCAGTTTGCAGCAGTTTTAATCTTATTCATAAGATATTAAAGATAATTTGACATAGATAGGTCTCTATAGCTGTCGGTAATTAAGCATTCGAAAAGGTACTTGACCGAGTACCTTTCGAGTACTTCTGTCCCAAAACGTTGATTAAAAAAATATCTTTATGCATCCAAAGTCTCAATTTAATGACTTAATTTGTTGTTTATTGTCCATGTTTGTTTGTTTGCAACAGACAGCTTAATACTTCGTAGTAAACAAAGTATGTTCTCGGAAATTACTCGACTACAACTCTGTCTATCGCTTACCTTTGACTATAAATGACGATTAGTTGACAACGTGTTTAAAAAAGCTTTGTGGATGAGTTTCTTGTATCTACATGTAGCTCATGTTCGTACTTGTCCAAATAATTGTATACATTTGCCATATACGTTTTAGTGAATGACAATTTACTAAATTTCGTCGTCCGCAGTTGGCGAACGCACATAGATGAACCAATTTCGTCATTTTCCAATCAAAGTCATATACATTTTATTTATATTGCATTTTATTTAAATTCGTCACATGTTTGAAACTGATTTATTCCATTGATCACTTGGAACGACCAATTACTAAATTAATTTGTAGCATTTGCGCGTTCCAATATTTTAGGGACGAAAGTGAACCGTTTATGAATATGAATTTGAAATTACAATGGGTACAAAAAAAATAACATAAATAAAGGGGGGAAAAGGGAAAAAGGGCGGGAAAACCTATATTTTCTTTACCTTGTCGTAATGGTCAAAGATCTGGTGCAAAAGCTTAAGCCGATCCCTTTCACCCATATCGTCGAACTGTGAACAAATAAAGTAAAATGTAATAAACTGTTTTGGTAATCACAGTTTTTATTTTGAATATATAAGTTACGGCTCACAAAATGCATATCGGCTTTAATAGAAACTTGTAAATACGGGTTTTGGTTGCTGAAGATAACACTTATATTGCGTTAACATTTCTGGAAAGAATTTCACATCTTGAAATCAGATGTTGTTAATGTAAACACTCTAGTTAAAGTTGACTAGAAAACAGACCAACTCGCACACAGCTTACTGCAGCAAGCTGGGTGCGAGTTTGACTGTTTTCGAAAATAAAATAACTTGAATATGCCAACAAAATCACAACTTACCACAAAGACAAATACTGTTTAGGAATAAGAAAACTCTCTTCCCCTTGACAATACCTTTTTCTGTCATAGCCCAGGTTTTGTGTGTGTTTAGGAACTCGGGTGGTTTCCAGATATGGAATTCTTTCCTGACGTTTTGTTTTCTTTACAAAATCTTCTTGCTTATAAGCGACGATACTCTGTATTGCAAACCACTTTTTCCATATAAAAAAAGGAAAGACCATTCTGATGAAAAAAAGTACTAGAATTATTCAACTTACCTTAGCAAGTTTGCTGGACGTGATGAGAAAATTCTCGTCTGGCTTGATAGACAATAGTCTGTGTTTAATTGTACAATACAAAAATACTTATGCAGTCTTATTTGTGATCAAGTATCGACAAATTGCACAGGGAGATTATTCTTTTGTTATTACAGCCATAGAGCTAGGATAGCTCTATGGTACAGTTAAGTGACATCAAGCAAAGTGACATATTGACAAGTTAGTGGCACACTGTCGATCGTCCTGTACGACGGTGACATCAATGTCATCACCAAGGTTTCATTGACAGTGATACATTTTATAATTTACCAAAGAAAGTGTTTGTTGTGTCGATTTATATGCACAATGACAATCGTTCCCTTTGACGACAATGACACACATGACAATCGCCTGTGATTATGCCTAAAGATACAGTGACACATGGACAATCATTTTCAGGGAAGTGACACGATAATAATACTGTACCAACAAAAATCGACTCACTTGGCCATCTCTGTCAGGCTCAGATGTCCATCGTCGTTCTTGTCGAAAATCTTTAGCTACAAACAACACAAAATAACCTTCTGTTGAGTTTAACTGCGTTGCCATAAAAGCAAACATTAGGGCTATCTTGTGCATGATTGGGGACCAATTCACTGCTCCAACTTTTTGATTGATTTAAAGGGATAGTATACCTTTTGCAACCATCCAAAAAGTGACCATCTTTCTGTAAAATTATTCCTTCTGTCATGTTGTCATTTAAAAAATAAAAGAAGTCTAAAAATGCGTCTCAGAGACGCATTTTAGGCAAAATAATTGGTTCAAAATCGAAATCTTAGAACATTATTTTCTCGGACTTTACAGCCAGAGCTAAAACGTTGTCAGGTTGATTTTTAAGAACCATTCCACAGAGTTTTAGACCTGTTGCTGCTTTAAACGATAACAATGCACAACTGAAGAATAGATTTATCATGTTCAGTTTGTACAACGTGCTACTTACCATACCCTGCACGTACTCTTCGATCTTCTCACGTGATACGCGCTTGTCTTGCTGGGCCAATAAGTCCTTAATAAAAGCCTGCAACAGAAATAAAAGGTCCGAGCTAGAGTAGTAAATTGGGTCCAATTTGCGAATAGGGAAGATAGGGTGTTCACTTGAGGTTCCCTAAGTTCTTGTTTGTTTGACTGGGATTATGCCCCGACCAGATTTAGTAGTTCTGCTTGAAAACAAAATGAATGACACTACTACATTTTGTTGTTATCGACGCAACTATGTTATGGCATATATAATATATCTACATGTACACTAATATTAGTTGTTATACCTCTGTCTTGGATACTGTAATTCGATTGGTCTAGAACGATAACGTGTCCGGTGTATAACAACGCATAATCTCTCTCCATGTGTTATATCACATCAGCGTAGGCTGATTTTCTTTGAGCTGTACACCATTGGTACCCGCGCAATTTTCACCCACACTATTGAAGATAGTAAACTGTAGTGGATCGAGCAGCGATCGAGCAGACGACCAGCATGTTTTGAGCGCGCGTGATCAGTTTGAGTTCATTTCGTTTGCGTTTATACCACCAGTTTGTTTGCGTGATTTCTACAGTAAAAAAAATGTTTACTTGAACGGTTTCGTATCTTCAGTCTTTATACCCCTCGGGTGTTTAAAACGTCATATCCCACATCACAGCAGTGAACAAAGTGTTTTGGAAAACAGGTTTTGTCGAGCTGTCACATTGGTAATGAATAGTGAGTTAAGTAATAGTTTGGAGCCAGAGACCTTTTGATACGATCTATCTGTGTGCACTTTTAGTCGACTAGTTTTCATCTCCAAGTTTGTCGTTGAGATTATAGTTTCATTTTAAGGAAAGCAATTTAAAAGGCTCCGAGACCCTGTCTTTAACACAGAATACGATTGCGATTTAGATAGTGGGTGGTGTTGATGTAAAAATTGCACGGCGCGAGATAGGCTGAAATCTGGTGAAATGACAAAGTTGGTCTACAAATATAAAACAAGTCGCGCCCGTGCCCTTGGTTTTGAAACTGTTCTAAAAAAGATGTAATGTTAGATTTCCACGCAATGGAGTTAAATGAAAGATATACGAAGTTCCCATTTCGCAAAACCATACATACTTGCAGTGAGACACATTAATTATACAAAAAAGGTTAGTTATACAAAATACAAAGGCTTAGGCCAAGGCTTTGAGCCTCTAGGCCAAGGCTAATTTATTTAGCCACACATGGTCGGGGTCTGAATTTCGGTCTGCAGCAAAATGCCGAAACGAACCCCTTCAGAGTTCTTCTCATGGTTGGTTCACCCATTAGGCTACTTACACCCATCGGTAATCAATAGGTTTTAGCCGTGCTAAAAGTTATGCACCTGCGCACGCACGGTTCACCTTACATACGTACTGTGGACATTCATTTGTACTCGTGTAGTTAAAAAACGTTGACTAAATACTCATTTTTCTCGCTTCCCCAAAACAAATTTAACCTCAAATGTTGATTCTGGGCCTCTCAGCTGTTCCTTTTATCTTTTCTATATATAAACCTGTTTTTCCTCTCAGGCTTTTTTCAGAGACGGCAAAACGGACTGTGGACCTATACAAGTCCACAAACCGTAACCTCTTCCCGCATCCTGTGGACCTCAATTGTTCGGGGGTCCACAGTGAGTATGCAAGACTAACTCAAGTGTTGTGTGACATTCCATGTTTTGCCTGTAATCGTCTTCAAAAATATAACAATGTTTAAAAAAGGCACTTACCCCGAGTTCATTCTTTGTGATGTAACCGCTACTATTCCTGTCGTATTTCTTCCACAGCTAAACAAAACCAAGACATTGCTAATTAATTTACTTCGATATGACATCTTTTCTCGTCCACTTCGACATTTTGTAAACCTTAATTACGGTATAGTGAGTTTGCTTAATATAGGTTTTTAACACGAATTTAAATGACCAAAGCGTTAAAACGATTGACAACAAGTAAACGAATTTGATTTTTCGATTCAATTTCGAATTTCGGATTTCGGAATGCTACAAAATAGAATTATGCTGCACCTTAAATTAAATTCACTGCTAACTTTTTGACATTGAGCTTGGGAGGAAATTACAGTGTCGTTAGAAGAAATGTGTTTGGGGAGGTTGGGTGGGGTGGTAGGTAGGGGGGGGGGTATGTGCGTTTGTATTGACCGGCAATCGTGGTCGTCGGACAAAAGAATTGGGAGGCAAACACTGGGTCCACGATTGACACATCGTCCACGATCTCAACTCGTGTACAAATTCTATGGCGATCATCCGAAAACGTTTGAGGTAAGACAAAAGAGGTAAGACGGTCGGACAATCCCCCGTCTATATGATTGCCGGTCAATACATGACTACATGAGTTGGTTTGTGGGTAGTACGGGAGGCCGGGGGAGTCTAGGTGTTCACCTACCGTCATCAATTCGACGCTAGACGTGAGATTCTCAGTCAGTCGAAAGAGAAGGATGAAATTCTCATCCGTGGGCAGGATGTTGGCCAGCTGAGGTAAAACACAAACGACTACATGTTGGCTTGGTCAATACCTGACATGGGCTGCTGTGACTAATGGGTGCACTCACTACACTTATTAAAGTGAGAAATTCTTCGCGAGCTACGTTAGTATGAAAAGTGCACTGGCCCTACAACTTGAAAAAGGAGACCGTTTTAAGTTGTGTAATAATTATAGTCGAGGATCCACTCTCTTGTTTTGGTGCTTTCATCTGGGGCCAGTCTTGATGAAATTACACAAATAAATCACAAGGGAAACTGACTAGGTACATTTGCATACATTTTAAAAGTGAACAAAGAAATTGGCAAGGCGGGATTTGAACATGCGACCTCCGGAAGACCCCGCGCTCTACCAACTGAGTTATCTTGCCCTATAGGTTGGCGATCTCCCATATTGTCAGTGTGATAACATTACGGTTGAAAATAGATCATAAATAGATGCCATTTGTAAAATGGCTCCATGCAGGCTTGGGAAGTATCACCTTTCGGGAGGTGGGTTTGTTTTGGTGTGAATATTTTTTTTAATGTAATTTTAAAAAGAAATGGAAAGATGAAGGACAAGACGATAATTTAATTTGTGTTTGAGAAACTCCAGTTTTGTCGGCTTGCATGTTATTTGGCTCTGAACTTTGTTGATTCAATGCGGCTTGAATTAATATAGTGCAACCTTAATCGCTTTATTCAGAATTTATTAATTACAATAAGAACTGAACAATGTTATCTTTGTTTGCAATTGTGACTAGCGTAAACAAACAATAGTTCACTGTCTTCAGGAATTTCACTCTCATCCTAAATGACCAAAAACTTATTGCGTTCCAGAAATTAGTTAAGAATGGTTTACTACAATAATACTACACATCTAAACAAGAAATCTAAACCAAGTTGGCTGATGCTACAACTACTTATCCCACCATTATTATAAAACGTTTAGGAATGTTGCGCTCAATATTGGACCAGTAATTTTATATTTGAGCATTGTTATGGGGAGAACTGTTGCAATATTACCACTGAAATAAAATAATATCTTAGTACTAATCGTGGATCGTGGATGCATCAACACAGATATCGCGGGCATGTGGTGTTGTAGAATGATTGGGTTAGATGGCAGACTCTGCCGAGATAATGATCATGATACGAGTTGTTTGATTTGTAGAAAAGCAAGAATTGAAACACATTCACAATTTGCCACCCAAAAAATATACATATATATATCTGCGAGCCTTGAAGGGCAAGCTAGGCTTGGAAAATACCAATACATTAATCCTCAAGGCAAAGCCTTTGACTCCCGTGGTCACAGTCACACCCAATGTCCCCAAAATCCAGGGATGTAGTCGAGTCCATCACAAGTCCCTGCAAGTCCCTGCAAGTCCCTACAAGTCCCTGTAAGTCCCTGCAAGTCCACCACAAGTCCTCCAGTTCCAATTCAAATCACAAGCTATTCAAATCAGCTTTGACAAAAGCATTTTTTTGTCATTGTTCATCCAGTTACTTGTGACTGCCCTTATGAAAGGACTAGTGACTGGCTTCACGAAAGGACTTGTGAACGGACTTGCAGGGACTCGACTACAACCCTGCTAAAATCCAGCCTTAAGGCAGCCTTAGCCTATAAGGCCAAGGCTTAGCATCCTGAACTATGTGCTATGCACTGCTGCGCAACTTAGCACAACATTCACAACAAAAACGACAGAGAGTGGTAGCCTCGTTTGATCAGCAAAGCCCTTGTTACGTTATAATTGTTCAGGTAGGCCTAATGTTCTTCTCGCTTGCATGAAGTTACAATGTGTTTTGTTTTGTTATTCGAGCAAGTTTAAACAGGGTTTGTGCAAGCGCCATGATAAAATCACAGCAACGGGGTTGTAAAGTGTTCAGCATTGCTTTCAAACTACACTGATTACAAATTAAAATAAACGAGTCATTTCTTTTTCGTTTTTGTTTGCTTGAAGTAATTAAGTGGGCAACGAAGGTGCATAGTTTCAACTCATCCATGAGACCGCCTGGAATTCTTTTAAAACAAAATTCGCCAAATTAAGTCTTTCCGAGCTATTTAAAGGCAATTTTCATAACTTTAAGGGTAAAAAGCTGCGTTCCACTTTCACCAAAGACCTACTTTCTTTAAAAAGGTCTTTAAAGGTCACGCTGTATACGAGCATGACATAATACGCAGAGAATGGCAGAATGATGCCGAGCAGACAAACCCATCACAAAAAAGCAGTTCAAATAGGTTGACAACCTTACCTCTGTGATGGCGATTCTACCGTCTTTGGCATCGTCATAAGATTCCATGAAACATTCCTTGAGGTCTTTAACTAGATCCGGAGTAATCTATAATTGCAAACATCAAACCACTGCGTTAAAGTATCACACATTCAACGATGGCGCTTTGAACATCAATTTACTCCCTGCAGCTTTGGGGAGTCAGGTTGGCGCGTTTTCGAATCCCGCCTGGGCCAATTTGTGGATTGGGTTTTCAGTTTTCTGCCTGATTCCGTGGATTTTCCCCCCAGGATATTTTTCTGGGGTTATCCTCCCACCTCTAAAACTGTAACTTCTTCACATTGTCTTCTCTCAATATGATCCTGTAATTGGCGCTCGCGCTGTTGAATGTTGAATGAAATAAATATACTTATAACATCAATAAATAGCTGACTGATGCCTGGTACGGACCACCGGTGGGTTTTGTTCGATGTGAAGGGGGTTCTTATAGTAAGAGGAGTATGGCCACTAAAACCGGTTGATGGGCCAGCTGGACGCGTTTATGCCATTAACAATGTCGATGCTCATGAGCCAGTTTTAAACATACAAATACCGGCCAACCAATTCCCATTCATAAAGACCTCATAGTCCAGGCAAAATACATAATTTTGTTTTGTTGACCTCAAACAAATTGCAACAAATTGTTTTTCACCACAGTGCACTTCTATAAGGTTCCTAGAATTACATACTAAAAATCTACAAAAATCCAAGTGGTGGAAATATGTCTAATTTGCATAAATCGTTAATCCCTGCCATGTAATATGTTTATTCCCATATTTGGGTATATATTTTATTTTTGTTTTTTTTAAAGTTTATTTTGGTGATTCTACTTACATATCCTTTCTTCAATAACATTTGCTAAAGCATATAAGTGACTGAATAATTATGAGAACACAGTAATTATCCAAAATGACAACTTTGTGACCCTATAAATGTGCGCACATTACACTGTCTCCAGATATCATCATGTAGTCAGTATTGGTGAGCTTCAAATTTACCAAGTTGCTTACTGGCACAGTTATCATATTAAAACCTTATGAAAAATCATATGAACAATGATAACATTGTGATATTTAGCCCAGCAAACAAAAACTTGGAAAAAATGATGTGTCCCTAAATTGGGCTAACAAGTAGGTGAAGGGTTGCCTAAGGTGAGAGACTTGAACAAGTTTAAGGAAACCCCCCAAATTTAAGATTTTTGTTGCTTACAATAATCATATCTACGTTAAAATGTATTTTGGGGATTTCCTTGAACTTGTTCAAGTCTTCCATGTTAGGCAACCCTTTAACTACTTTTTAGCCCAATTTATAGACACACCATTTTTCCCCAGTTTTTGTTTTCTGGGCTAAATATCACAATGTTATTATTGTTCATATGATTTTTCATAAGGTTTTAATATGATAACTGTGCCAGTAAGCAACTTGGTGAATTTGAAGCTCACCAATACTGACTACATGATGATATCTGGAGACAGTGTAATGTGCGCACATTTATAGGGTCACAAAGTTGTCATTTTGGATAATTACTGTGTTCTCATAATTATTCAGTCACTTATATGCTTTAGCAAATGTTATTCAAGTAAGGATATGTAAGTAGAATCACCAAAATAAACTTTTTAAAAAATATAAATAAAATATATACCCAAATATGGGAATAAACATATAACATGGCAGGGATTAACGATTTATGCAAATTAGACATATTTGCACCACTTGGAATTTTGTAGATTTATAGTATGTAATTCTAGGAACCTTATAGAAGTGAACAGTGGTGAAAAACAATCTGTTGCAATTTGTTTGAGGTCAAAACTTATTTTTCCTGGACTACTCAGTCAATGTGAAACCAGTCAAATATTCTACCGATTGTCTACCCTGTGTTTTTGGGAACACCCCTCTATAGCTATGTCATGGTATATGCGCCGCACGCCCATGCCCTTATATGGCGATTGACGCGCGCGTTCTACCTGCTGCTTGTGTGACGCGATGTGCGAATCACCGGTGCAAAGCGACTTTAGGTCTATTATCTGCCGTTCAAAACTACCCACATGTCAGGTTCTTGACCAATAGGAATGGTTAAAGTGTCTGTGACACGATTAAGCAAAATCAGTCGGATGTCGGCCCCGGTCAAACAAATTTCATGTAGTTTCAAAGAGGGCATCTGTACGTTTTAAAAACTGAAAACCCCATGTTGATACGATGTTTTGTTGTCGAGTTATGTAAATTTGTTTAAATACCAACGAAGAACACAGTGCATTTTGGGGATTCGCCGACATCCGACTGATTCGGCTTGATCGTATCACATCCTGTTTAGCAAAACGTTACGATGACGTCATCAGACCGAAAACAACTTACCGAAGCAGCGGTCGTAGTCATGAGAAGATCTCGGAAGAATTTGTCGAGCCCTTCATCGTCAATGTAGCCGCTATCTGCATGAGAGACGAACAATACGCTATAACGATTTGCATTATAATAAGCCATACATCCAATAACAAAAACAGCTGTCGTTCATGCCCCCCAAAAACGGTGCTTGTACTTTTCACGGACTAAAACTGTAACAGCCGTCGGCTGCGCTTCCCGCGCACGAGCATGCAAAAACCAATTACATTATGCGTACCCGTCGAAGCAATGGCGTACTCGTGTGTAATTGGTATTCGTGTAAAATGAGCCCGCTCTAAGTGCATTTTAGTAAATTGGTCCCTCGTTTTTTTAATCTAGTAGATTTTTGAAATGTATCGTTTACGTTGCCGGGACTTGACTTTCAGCAATACACATAAAGATCCCCTATAGGCTTTAAAGGTAATTCTATATGATAAAACACGAAGCAGGTGGTTAAATCATTTTTCTGTTTCCTCGTGCAATGACAGCTTTGTGCATGAAAACACAGTCTAGTTGCAGCGACGCTATTGTTTGGGGTACAAAATTAGTATTCAGGTTTCCCGGCTATTTGAAAGATTTCTCATTTAAATTCAACGATTTCTGGTATTCAAATTCAGCGATATTGATTTATAGTTGACCAGATTGGTGTAAAAAATTAGAGAAGTGTTCACTTGATGATAAAAATATGAGATTTGACACACGATCATAATTATGTCATTGCTATAAGGCCATTCCAGATTTGACCTTTAACTAAATATAGGTAGAATATTAGTACAATGGCAACCATTGTGAAAAATTTGAAATATCTTTCCCATGACATAGGACATGTACTATATGATTGTGTGCCAAATTCCATGCTTTTATTATTTGATTGGATTTTGTTTTACTAATCTGCCTGACTATAGTGCATTGGTACAATGTACTAGTAATGATCAATTTCGACTTTTGTCCGACATTTTCAATTTAAAGGTAGATAGGACACCATTTGCAGATATCGAAAATATTTACTACCGAATTATTAAGAAATATATTACTCATTTGAAAGTAAATAATGATTGTAGGTATCCAGCAAAACGATTGCGCTAGATATCCTGTAATTATTCTGAAAAATATAATTTTATAAAGACAATTTCGCGATCGACGGACGGCGATCGCGAAAAAACAAAGATAACATAAGAATAACTGCTCGCTGTTTTTCGTGCTTTTCTCTTCATCCATGATTGTAAAACTTTGGACAGATCAGTTAAACAATATTTACTATAAAATACAACCCCCCAAATCTATCCATTTATGATAATTATTTAAGCAATTACCAATGGTGTATCCTACCTTTAAGTTCAGTCAAATTCCTACTAGGGTTATTGTTCGGCGACCCAAGTCCACAACGATATCGCATTACAATCGACGTATTAAATCTTATTCGGAGAAATGTTAAAATGAGTAAACGATATAGGGGCAACGGGCTTCCCAGTTTTTAAGCAGCGTGTTTTGTTCCTGTGTTCTAAATAGAGCGGGTAAATTGACCTCGAGAACGTACGACTCTTTAAAGGGATCGTATACGTTTGGTAATTGGAACCCACTATTTGTTTCAATTCTATATAGTTATAGATATATACCATAAAACTAACCTGTAACAATTTCATTTCAAAAGGTGGTAGCGATTTTGAGATATTGCCGAAATTCTGGAGCGGATATGTCCACGCAGGAATAATAATCTGCATTGGAATACACAGTCTGAGAAACGTCACTGCAGTAACGCTTCTCAGATTCAAATTTTTGGGGATAAAAAGTGATATCTTTATCCATAACCGCAGTACTTTGAAGTGAAAGGTTTCTAAAAATGCATTATACTATTCAAAACTGCTGTACTTCTTACCAAGTAAGTTTGTATTGCCAATAATGTTTGGAGTAATTACCAAACGTATACGATCCCTTTAACGAGAAGCCTACTTTGTTTTGACGCTGTTTTTTTTACTGAAAGGTAGATAAAAACGGTTAAATAAATATAAATTTTTATTTGTATTTAATTTATAAAATGTGAACGATATATAAAATTTGAAAAAAAGTAGAACGAACAATTATAGTTACGTCATACGTCATACGTCATTCGTACGTCATTTCAATGTTCTCGTTCAAGCGCAAATAAAACTCCCGAGGCCATGAAAAATTGAAGTGTGTGTATATATCCCAAAGAGCAATTAAGCGCATTTATTATTATATTATTTGTCAGCAGTCCTCCGCATGCGCAGGTTTAGTCTTTTTTCAAGACACAAGCTCCGCGTTTATTGTGATAAACACTTAATTTGTTATTGTGGTACATTGTCATACACAACCTCACACAATAATTGAGGTCAACATCACGCAAGCGTTATTAATATGAAGCAAATCAGATGCATTCAATGTCGACACTCCACAACCGCACACACACGGTGAATACTGTGATGCTATCCAATTAGGCCACAGCCTGATTGATGTTTGTACTTATTGTCAATCGGAAATTGAGATCGTGTATCTAGTGCACGAGCACTAGAAGATAATTGAGTAATCGATAGCCCCATGCTGTTTGAACGTATATGCGGCATGTGAACAAAACCTTGTCAAAATTCAAGGATTCCGAACTTTTAGGGGAAAAGTTCCAACCTGACCCTTTTTTTAAATTTATTTATTTATTTGATATCATATTTCATCTGAATGAAGGTCAATCAGTGCAAATATGTTAAAAAGACATGAATCTGGGATTGAGAAATATTTTAAATTTTGTTAGAAAATACTTGTATTTTTTTTTATTATCCGACTCTCTATTGTACACAACCGGTGGAATGCGTTCTGCTGTGATGCTGTTTCACATTATTTATGCATCCCCAGAACGTATCGTGTTCAATGAAGCACAACCAACCGCCGTTATTCATGTATGCTTAAATTATACACCATAGCCATTGTGACTATATACCCGCAAGGGCACACCAACATACGTAATGAAAACCAAACGCTATATAGGTTTTCTCGGTCAATCATTATTTACTTTCAAATAAGTAAGATATTTCTTAATATTTTTGTAGTAAATTGTTTCGATATCTGCAAATGGTGTGTCTTACCTTTAAATAAAATGAATGTTTTGTGCCTATAGCACAAACACTTAGGACGGTAATGCTTTCACGACGAGAAGTATGTCCTGTAGGCGTGGGGATATTAATGTGTGAACACAATTCGATCTTTGAACGCGTCGCCATGGTTGGAACCACAGCGAGGCTCACCTATACTAAAGTAACATTAGACGAATTAGGAAATATTTATCAAAGGAATGTACCGAGACACTGATTCATGCATTTATCTCTAGTAGACTCGATTACTGTAACAATTTGTTTAATGGTTTACCTAACAGTACACACAGATTAATCCACTCCAGAGAGTGCAAAATGCTTGTGCTCTGCTTGTCTGTAATACATTCAAGTTTTGTCATATTACACCATTGTTTATATATCTACATGTACATTGGCTTCCTGTTCATTCTAGAATTGAATTTAAGCTTTTATTCATTAATTACTTACACAATTTTACATAGTTTAGCCACACAGTATTTTAAGTCAGCTTGTTTCTATCAAGTCCCAATCTCGTTACTGTTTTCGTAGTTCTAGTGATGGTATTTTTTTTAAACTACCCTGTAGATTGTAGGCAAGGCTACTCTTGGGAACCAAGCCTTTGAATATAGTGCCCCGTACCTCTGGAATGATAAACTTCCATTTCATGTTAGGAACGCTGCTAGAATTGGTGTTTTTAAATAAGTCCTGAAAGACCCACCTTTTTAAACAAGCTTTTTAATAATGTGGTTTAATAATAATAATTGTTACTTGTTCACAGGGTATGTCTTATCATATTTTATGTGCATATTTTCGAGCTATTTACTGATTATTTTGTGTAATTTTTAATTACCAATGTTTTGGCAATTATACAGTTGTTATGCGCCTGTGTATATTGTATGGAATGGGCGCAGTATAAATCAATAAATTGTTATTAGTATTAAAGGTTCTTACCGTAAACAAAACAGTTATTGCGTACATTGTGCCTGTACAGGGTGTCTCTAAAAAAAGTATACCCATTTTCAAATTCATATTATTGCAAAATTACTGAACATTTCAGAAAAAGGCAAATGTCTGTTGAAAGGGTAGAATGCCCTCTGTCCAATGGTATAATGTTCATTATGTCATTGCCATGGATGACTGAACAAACAAGACAGTTATGAGAGGTACTGAAATCAGCACTGTGACAAGTTGGGACGATAAGTCACGCATGAGACTAAGATGCCAGTTATGCATTAACAGGAATGGTGACCACCACCTTGCATTTGTCAGGAAAGAGACCCTGTCATAATTTTTCCAATTTGTTCAACCTCAAACAGCAAAAGAATTTGTCCTTAAAAACACCTGCCGGAGCTTCGTCGCTCAAGTAAAACCAACTTGTCACAGTGCTGATTTCAGTACCTTTCATAAATGTCTTGTTTGTTCAGTCATCCATGGCAATGACATAATAAACCTTATACCATTGAAAAGAGAACATTCTACCCTTTCCACAGACATTTGTCTTTTTCTGAAATATTCAGTAGTTTTGCAATAATACCAATTTTAAAATGGGTATACTTTTTTTAGAGACACCCTGTATAGCTGTCAATACCGACTCGTTATCAAACCCTACCGTGCCAAATGCATATAGCCTGTACACTGCCTACGCTCGAATCCACTCACAATCTGTCATATTCATTATCACTCCGCGCTTGTTCTGTTGTCTGCTCTTCCCGCCCAAGGCCGTCCTAATCAATCTTGTATCCCGAGCAAATAGTAGATTCAGGTCGAGACTGCACCACAGTCCCTGGGGACTCGGTCTGATAGCTTTTGCAACAATATTATGCAGTCCCTTGCCGCTTCGTTAGCTGCGATCGGGAGGTATGTATTATTATACGGTAATACAAACAAAAACCGATGTGGTTTTGTCTGCCTAATGCCTAATCACCCTTGATACGGCTTATGTGATCGTGTCGTATGTGATCACATGCACAATGTATACATTTTTTTCATTCTAGTTCAAAGTTAGAATATTTCCAGGTTTTTTTTTTTTTGTTTTTTTTTTGGGGGGGGGGGATTTTTGGTTTTTTTAAAGGTTTTTTATGGGGGGCTCTTTTTGTAATATTTTATATTTTAGGTTTCTATATTTTCAGTGAAGCTAAATTTATCAGTTCCGGAAACGCGTACATGTTATTACCCGCATTATATTAAATCCCTGGTTTTTGTCATGGTACGCGCTGGGGGAAAAAAGTGTAAAGGGATGGTATACCTTTTGGCTAATCGTGCATTTAGTATGAAGCAAAAAAGCTTAAAAGAAAGGTGCTGGCTAAGCCAACTTGGGGCGGATGTAGCTTTTCCGTTTATGGGTACTTTTATCTAATGATTGTTTTTCAGATATTAAAGGGATCGTATACGTTTGGTAATTACTCAAAAAAATAATGGCAATAACAACTTACTTCGTAAGAAGTACAGCAGCTTTGGATAGTATAATGCATTTAATTTAGAAACTTTTCACTTCGAAGTACTGCGGTTATGGACAAAGATATCACTTGTTATCCCAAAAAAATTGAATCTGAGAAACGTTACTGCAGTGACGTTTCTCAGATTGTGTTATCCAATGCAGATTATTCTTCCTGCGTGGACATAACCGCTTCATCAGATTTTCGGCAATATCTCAAAATCGCTACCACCTTTTGAAATGATTTTTTTACAGGTTAGTTTTATGGTATATATCCTATACAGGATTGAAACAAACAGAGGGTTCCAATTACCAAACGTATACGCTCCCTTTAAAAATACGACTCTTGCATCTGATTCCTGATACATCGAGATCCCGAAGGCATAAATCTCGGCTTATTAGCCGGTACAATTTACTACATCGGCGTGCGTTTTTGTACGGCTGTTTAATGCACACAAAAACCTGGTACAAGTTTAAACGGTAAACAGTTCTCAAACACATTGACACATGTGCAGGTACCACTCCCTCAAGTTAATTGGTCCCACTAGTTTTATGTAAAAGCATTGTGTAAGCAACGTGTTGAGCGAGCAATAATGATGATGGGAATTCCAACATATTTGTTTCCACTTGGAAAAAGGCGTGCACTAAAATCGTGTTAGTTTGTTTTAAACTGTTTGCACGTTGGTAAACAAAATACAGACAGGAGTATATTATTGATTCAGCGTTGAAATGGTCCTTGATTTAACGATTACGTTTTTGATGATAAAATCAATATTTTGTGGTTGGTGTATGTTGTTTCAATTGTTAAAGGTAGGATAAACGATTGATAATTGCTTGAATTATCATGAATGGGTAGATTTGGAGGTTTGTATTTTATATTAAATATAATTTAACTGACCTGTACGAAGTTTTACAATCACGGATGTCGAGCAGTTATTCTTATGTTATTTCGGGGGTTTTTCGCGATCGCCGTCCGACGATCGTGAATTTGTCTTTATACAATTATATTTTTCGAAATAATTACAGGACATCTAGCGCAATAATTTTGCTGGATGCCTAAAATCATTATTTACTTTTAAATGAGTAATATATTTCTTAATAATTCGGTAGTAAATATTTTCGATAATGCTGCATGTATTCTACCTTTAAACAAAACATCTTCCCCGTTTTACAATACCCATTTGCAAACTAAATGACCCTCTTCCAACTCTACTCACGCCCAAATCATTTTTTTTTTGGGGGGGGGGGGGGCAATAACTCAAGCAAACGTCGAATATTTTGCCATGAACTGATTGGGAATATCAGACCAAATAATACTAATGGGGGTTAGGAGGAGGGGGGGGGGGGGGGGGGGGGGGTGTGCTAGCATCCTTACTGACAGCCGAGAATCTTAATTGCAAAGGACACGGCTACAACACGATCGAGTCGACGGCATGTACATGTATGTATATGTCGCCATACTCGACTTTATACATAACCGCAGAGCACAGCCAGAGATCGATTAAAACAATTGTACAATTAGTATCCCTGTTTATCAGGAACGAGACCATTTCTGCTGCAGCTCAAGGTCAGCGCAATTTTGTCTCAACCGGTACCCGCACGCGAATATTTTTTTTCCCAAACCTAACTGGCAGATTTCATGAATTATTTAGTAGTTGCATTGATCACTGTACAACACTTAGGTTCTAGGTATCTTTTTCCCCTTAAATTAAAAATACTCCAAAGATATCAATTTGACTAGGAAAAACGAGGTGACTTACAGCAGGATTCGAACCAGGGATCTTTGATCCATAGCCCATTCCACTATCCACTACACTACGTATAGCTGTTCTTTAAAGTGATTTAATGTAACTAGTTAACTAAATAACAATAATGCTGTGAGTGGCGTCATGTTTTATTCCGATGAATAAACATAACTTCTCATCCAAACTACTGAATAATTCATGAAATCTGCCAGTTACGTTTGGGAAAAAAATATTCGCTACCCGCACAGCTACAAATTTGTACACCTGTGTGGAGAGGCAATTGCAATAAAGTGTCTTGCCCAAGAACACAAGTATATTTCCGTCAGAATTCAAACCGTGTAATCCTTTTTTTTCCCTCAATATTTTTTCTCTCTCAATATTCCACGATGATGATACAATCATATCGTACATCGATAATCGATAAACGAATAATCATAAAACAAAAGGTAAAACATAGGCCTACGCAGAGAAACATGTCAGGTAAAACAACCATAAACAACTCTAGATGTGCGTAAACATATACCGTGTCCATTGCATTTTTCTGCATCTATAGACGCATTTAAAATCGTCGACAAACAGCTTGCGACATGATTACCTAAAAGGATCAACGTCGCTTTGGTGACTCCATATGCCTTCAAGACTAATCCAAACCGATGCTCCACTAAGCATCATTTCACAAACACTTTGTACACTGCCTGCCTGTATTACGCTCTCCGCGTTTATATTATGCATAATATAAACATATTATGCACCCATACAGGTTTCCCTGCCGCGCCTAGCCTATACGCATGGATATAGTAAAAAATATGACGCATTGGTACACACTGTGTATTAATTACCCTGCAGAAACCACTTCGGTGTATATACAAAAAATAAAAAATAAAGGTTTTCTGGTACATGTATATACTTGCTTCACTATTTAACATAAACAAATCAATTAGACCTCCATGGTGTAAGGAAGGTCAATGAAAAACGACAAACGCAAACTCAATTCGATTGGATTTTTTCAAAATGGCCTACGCCATAAATATATCCCGTTGGTTTTATACGGTGATTTCATATTTGAATTAATTGAATAGGCTTTTAATAACTGTACAAATATTCGTATTAAAACAGCAAAGGGTCGTAAATAGATCAGGACATTAGTGCAAGACCAACGGCAATTTCATAGTTGAAGACAGGTTCAATTTTTCTTCGTTTGGCGTTCTCTATACTTATTATCATAAATTTGTCATATTTAGTTAGATACATTAATTGAACCGCACGTTTGGCCATTCGTGATTATTGTCAGTCAAGGATTTTTATTATCTTTGGCAATAGCAGGTTTAATCCTAAAGGGTAAAGCAATGGCGGAATTTCAATGTAATTTGCAGTGCCACATTGTACCATCGCTTGCATATACTTCATTATACATTACGTGCTGGTACGATATTTGCTGGAACAGCAAGCAGACTTACTATTGGAGTCGTAGTGCTGCCAGATCTCGGCGAATTTCGCAGCGTCGATTTTCAAGTTTCCCATGGCCACCCCTGGGTATTTCTTCAAGAAGTTGTCGTAGTAGGACATCCTACGCGTGCCAGCGGCCATGATGCTGTCGACAATTTGATGGCTGTGGCGAGATAAACTGAACGAAATCCTGCAAATCTTGACTCGGCGATAACCGGAGATGTCAAACGGAGTACTGATAGTCGCGTGATATGATGCTGTTAAAATGTACTGATTCTACCGCACGTACATATACGTACACCCACAGCACAAACGGTGGTCCTCACGCAGCAATACTATGCATCACGCGAGACAACAGACGGGCCTTATATATAGGCTCCGTCTTGCGCTGTCGGCTCTGTTATTATTACTCCCGAGTATCGCGTTCTTCTTCTTTTTTTATTTTTTTTATAGCTAAAACATTGATGAGGATGGGATGGGGGATCAACGTAGCATGAAGACAATTTGCAGAATGATGAATTGTAGCTAATTTTAAGTGGCGAAATACGTGATTATTGCTTCCTTCGTTTTCCCTCCTTAATTTAAGACGAAACTATTGTATGAATGGAAGAACTATAGTAAATAAATAATTTACGATTTGCATACAGCATTTTAAACCAGATATTTAAGTGTTACGCTATCAAATTAGGAAAATATGACGAAAAGTTTGGACTTTTTTAACATTATGCCTCCGCTCTTGGAAGATTGGAAGTAGCTTTTAATAATTGAATAGGAGCTGACAATCACATGTGTTGAGCAACACATACGAACGTACGCGCGCAAGCCAATTATGTAACGTCGTTTCAACCAGAAATGTGCACTAAGCTGCCGATTGGTCAACTTGGGTGCCTTGTTTTTGTCATACAACAACGGAAGTCACTTTTAACTATTTCGTGTAGAGGTTCTTGTATTTTTCAAAGCAGTTATATAGGTAACTAACCCGGTTTTCCCTCGGTCATACAACAGCAAAAGTCACTGTAAACTAGTTCGTGTAGCGGTTCAAGTTGTATTATTTTGTTAAGCACTTAGCTACTAACCCGTTTTGTCTCAACCTTGCTCTATGGTTAAAATAATCCACAAAAACGTTTGGCGAAGAAAAAGATAAACGTTAACGATAGTCAAATTCGAACCACAGACCTTTCGACACATGGCTCACCTCTCTATGCTCTATAACTAGGATATATTAGCGACCTGGTCGAAGACAGCTGTTCTTTACATGCACTTACAGATCTTTAATTTAGATGAGTAGCCATTGTTCTTTCTCCTGAATATACTGTAACGATCCTGTCAATAAGTGCATGAACTCTTAACTCCCAGCCAAGGCTGCGGAGGCAGATATAATGTAAATCTAGTTAACTTTGTACCAAACTATTACATCATACACCAAAGAGGAGGGGATATATTGCACCACCACAGTGTAATCACATTTAGTACATGGTTCTATAGGGGGGGGGGTCTATTATAAGGGGTACGAATTTGTATATACATAGACTACAGGGAGCTCCCAGTTAAAACGCATATAAGTTGAAGCGGCAGCATGTATAACGAAACAATAAGGGCTATACAAATACGTTGCCGGAAATTGTACAGTCGCTTACTTATTTAAACAGCAACAGCGCCCTCCAGTGTTAAGACGTAAGCCTAGCGTTGCACCGATTGGGGAAGCGATTGTGAAATAAATCAAGTTTAGAGGGAAATTTATTATATTATGCGAAATTCATTTCAAGGTCCATTTAAGTTCTGTGATGATGTATGCTATACATGTGTATATACCGGCGTGTTAATGGTTTAGTCGTAAATCATTAATATAAATGTTGGAACGTTGTGAGACTCTATCGGGTTTCATCAACAATTTATCCGTTATACTAAACAGAGTAACTCTTTGCAATACATTGTGGCGGTCCACAATCTTGTTAGGGAGGGGTTTTCACGATTCGCGAAGAATGCGAATGCTGAAAAATGGCAAAGTCCAACAGTCGTATTTTAGGTTCCAAACGTTCGCCAAACATGCGCGGGGGTTCGGAAGCGTCGTCAATTGTTCGCGGGAGTCGTTTTTACTACATGTAGTTCGGCGGGAATTTCAGAAAAGTTTGAAATTTCTTGCGAACGTTTTCAGCTTCCCGGGTCGTGATCTGCTGTGACTCGATCGAGTCAGGTCATTTTTAAAAAGTGACTAGAGTCAAGTAGAGTCATTAGGTCAAGAAGGTCGAGTCAAGTCACAGTGTGTAGTCGAGTCAAGTCGAGTTGAGTCATGTATTTAGCTCGATTCAATTTGAGTCACTAATATTTGAATACATGTACACAATAAATAAACACGTTACAGAAACACAATTTAAATTCAAATTCAAATTTATTGTCCATCTAAAATAGAAATTTGCCTTGTCGAACATGCTCATAATTTAAAATATTTAGGTTACAAATTACAAATGTTTACAGTAGTAGATATTAGATAAACAAAATATGAATTAAAAACCTATAAAAACCACCAACCCCTCCCCACCATTGTAATACCCACCAAAACCACATGACAGAATTGAACCAATCTAACCCATTAAAAATATAAGACAAATATAGACAAAATATAACCAAAAGTGCAGGCACAGAGTAACCGACCCCCCCCCCCCCCCCCCCCCCCCCCCCCCCCCCCCCCCCCCCTCCCCCCCCCCCCCACCTCTCCCCTCCCCCACCTCTTCCTCTCCCCTCCCCCACCTCTCCCTGAGTCGAGTGTACACGGTGAAAGTCCACGACATGGTGTATTTTTGTTGTACCGTGAAGGAAGGATGGCCGCTGTATTATGTATACCATGTATCTACTTAATAATATATACACAATTATTAGCTAACATAAACGTGACGTGCATATACCAGCACTGCCGTAATTCATTGCAATAATTATTCGCAAATGTTTGCTCTTATTTTGGGGGACTCGAGTCTAATATTAGCCTTCACTCGAGTCGAGTCATTTTGATGAATGACTCGAGTCGATTCGAGTCATTTGCCTGCAGTGAGTCGAGTCGAGTCATTGACTCGAGTCATCACAACTTTGTCATCACTTGAAAATATAGTGTGTGACTCTGTTTTTGCTAATATTTCTTATCCAAGCTCTTACGCTTAGAACATTGGCCATTCCGGAGGGAAATCGGCGAGTACATTAATCTGTCGCCTGCTGACAGTCTTCTCGAAGATAAGCACTTACCCCCCACCTTTCTCTCTCTCTCGCTTCGGCCTCTTGAGACGAGGTAATGTATTCTTTCCTTTGGCCTTTCTTGTTATTCCGACATGTTAAAGTGTGGACTTAAAGCGCAGCCACTTAGACTTTATACGAGGCGCAGTGCTGGGCAAAATGGAGCACTTAATAATGAAGACGTTTTGCCGTTTGTGTACATTTCAAGTGAACTGTAAATATCATCGTCGCATCGCACATCATTTTCTGTAGGTCTTTGTCCTTTTTTTCTCATCCCTAGAATTTCCGTGCAACTAGTACTATACGATTAATTCTTCCAAATAGGCACTTGGGGAGACAAATTAGCGCACGTTTTTAGGTAATAAGGAGACAGTGGCACTTAGGGAGACATTTCAGTGTCTCCCTAAGTGTCTAGCTACCCTAAAAAACAATATTTGGGAGTTATTTTTGTTCTATATAGAACGACAGATTTTGGTCTAAATAGCCTAAATCTCGAAGATCTTAGAGAAAAGGGTTAGGTAAACAAGTTAGGACTGTTTTAAGTTTGTGTACATCTCTATGGGATTGTCTCCCTAAGTGCCTATTTGGAGATATTTTTGTATTATTATATATTTTATAAGCACTCCGAGTTATTTATTATTGTAATGTACAACGCCTGAATAAATCTCCGTAGTTTTGATTGGTGATTCGTTATTCGCGTGTCGTTGAATTATTTGCCCCAACTTAGGGCGCGTCCGCACCGCAAACATAGTTCCATTACACGGCCGCCAGTAATTTCATTGAGCTGCTAAGCACCCCAACAAATTAAAAATGCTCAGCATGAGAATTCTTCTATGTCAATACAAAACAAATTTCCAGGTAATATATAATTGCTTGTTCGTGTGTGTTTTTGTTTTTATTTAAACAAAAATGTGCTTACCATGGACATTTTACCTTGGCAAATAAACAGGGTTAAGGCCTACAACCCAAAATTCCAGGTGATGTATAATTTTGTGTGTGAATGGTAGCTGTTTTTTGCTTTTTTAAGCATGAAAAAGACATTGAGGTTTCGGCTGATAACCTGTTTTTATTGAGCAAGACTTTGTTGTGCTAAGCACATTTGTGTGCTTAGCAGCTCCATGAAATTGGCCCCTGATGACGAGTATTTTTGTTCAGGTGTTGTACACTTAGAACATTCCACCTGTCACCTCATGAAATTACTCTTACCAATTCACTCACAACGTTTGAAATGGCATGGCGTGTCAGAAGGGTGTATATGCATTTAATGTCCCTAGTTTACATGGATACACAGCAAAAGAGAAGTGAGTTAACCAGCGCATTGCCCTTTCTAGGATGGCGAGCATGCAACAATCTCTTGATGAACTCAGTGCGCGAGACCAAGGTAGGAAGGCTCGTCCTCGGATTACAATGCCCTAGCACGGTGAGCATGCAACAAGCTTGATGAACTCAGTGCGCGAGATCGAGACCAAGATAGGAAGGCACGTCCTCTGATTACAATGCCCTAGCACGGTGAGCATGCAACAAGCTTGATGAACTCAGTGAGCGAGATCGAGACCAAGATAGGAAGGCTCGTCCTCGGATTACAATGTCCTAGCACGGCGAGCATGCAACAAGCTTGATGAACTCATTGCGCGAGATCGAGACCAATATAGGAAGGCTCGTCCTCGGATTACAATGTCCTAGCACGGCGAGCATGCAACAAGCTTGATGAACTCAGTGCGCGAGATCATGAGACCAATATAGGAAGGCTCGTCCTCGGATTACAATGCCCTAGCATGGTGAGCATGCAACAAGCTTGATGAACTCAGTGCGCGAGATCATGAGACCAATATAGGAAGGCTCGTCCTCTGATTACATTGCCCTAGCATGGTGAGCATGCAACAATCTCTTAATAAACTCAGTGCGTGAGACCAAGGTATGAAGGCTCGTCCTCGGATTACATTGCCCTAGCACGGCGAGCATGCAACAATCTCTTGATGAACTCAGTGCACGAGACCAAGATAGGAAGGCTCGTCCTCGGACTAACATTCTCTATGAAGTATAGTAGTACCGTCGAAGGATATCCTACCTTATGGGGTATAGCTACATGGTGTCTCTCAAAAGAACTCGGACAGGAACTAGGCCTACACAAAATATTACAACACTTTCAAGCAATTAGGGGTGGATCTAGCTTTTCATTAAAGGGGGGGGGGGGGTACCATTTACCTACCAAACTTGACTCTAGTGAGCAGGTCGCGCGGAGCCAATTACGGCGTGGGATCTGGGGCCCGCTTAATTTTGGATTCTAGAAGCTCTGTGCATGTGGTGCAATCTGAGGTGATTTCTGGCCACTTTCCTCTGAAATTACGTAATACATGTACATTGATTCGGTAGTTTCGTTTTGTATGCAATGAAATACATTTAGCCCAGCAGCCTGAAAGGGGGGGGGGGAGAGGGTTAGCTAACCCCCCTTTCTGTATCTGCCACTGAGCAAACAATAATGTATCTATCTACTGTTCGCTCGTACCCACCTCCTATGCATACTAATACATAATACCCCCCCCCCCCCCCTCCCCCCTCTTTTGTGGTGTTCAGTGTGCTTGCGAAATTTTGTGGTTTCTTTTGAGGTTTTTAAGGGGGGGGGGGGGGGGGGGGTGCGTTAGATAACAATAGTCTAGGGAGCGTATAGGTATGGGGGACTAAGGGGGGGGGGGGGGGAGTCGCTCGGTCCCGTATCTTGCTGGGTATATTTTAAGTCGCGCTGTGCATTATCGCATGTTATGGCCCACTCAATGTTAAGAGGGTAAACATTTCATCATCAGTTTCTTGTCATGAATGACATCTTTAATACCTAAAGTTTTAAGCTTCATCCAAGGAAATGTTGACTTGGATGAATAAAATGGAAAAAGCAAACGTTTGTGTACATCGTTCTGTTGTTCTACAACAGAACCGGCTATTTCAAAGCCGGCTATTTCAATTTTCTAATTTGAACTTCAAGAAAATAATTAATATGCCAACACGCCATACCTCCAGAACTGGAGGGGCTGTGGAGCTCTGTTATATACCTAATGAAAGCTTTCCAACTATGTATAAAACTAAACGTTTTTTGCGATAAAATACCCTTTGTTGTACGTGAAGTGTGTCACATTATGTAAAGTTGCATCAGCCTTTACAGAACCCATGCATTATGGGCGGATCGCAGCAACAATGTTGTTTCGCGCGGTCTAGTAATACTGTAATCAGCTGCCACGCCGCGATATCGATTTTGTTTAAATATAAATATACTTTTCCTTTAATTTGCGGTCTCTGGTAAAAGCTGTGTAATTACATTCAAATTATAAGATAATTATTGTATGGAGACAAGATTATTGAAATGTGATGTGTGAAATAGGTTTATTTGTTATGAAAGCTATAATAGGTTTATATTTTATCAGGATTGTAAAAAAAGATTGTGAATGTGAGTGATTGAATGTGCGTATTCAAGTGATTCTTCCAGGGCGTTCAGTTTCGACCGAGAGACACTCAAATTCGTTTGACAAGTCATAAGTTCGTGCGCAACATTTCAATGTTGTTGGAGTGCATATATGGATTGTTAATTTCGATGGAGATTTTTTTTGAAATCGCACGACGCCAGAATATTTGTGCGTATACTCAGAAAACGAAATTGAATTTAGAGCATCATTCAAATTCGCGTGAAACAAAATGGCGCGGTGATTAAATTGGACGCTTATAATTTGCCGAAATTGACTGAGAAAGCCAATAATATCTCCGTGAATAATTTGTTTCGAAGGGACAGGCGGTTTCACATGAGAGCCGGGATATTTAAATCAATAAATCACCATATTTCGAACGGTACTAGTGGGAAATGAACCGTCAGCAGCCGTGCATACGTTCGTATACTGTAGGTTGGTCAGTTATGCTAATAGTTGAAATTGACGCACAGTAATTGGTTTTTCATGGCGTACGATGTTCTAATAACGACCACGACTACACAACGCATGTGTCAAACGCAATGAGACGATTCTGAAAACAATTTAAAGTGCGAACCCCCAAATAGGACACAGAAACAAGTCAGTTAATGGCATGTGAAAACTAAAATATCGACCATGCATCGCACGTATTCGATTATTTTCAGATCGTATAGTATTTGCCGCCCCAGCTTGACAAATTGTGCCAATAAAACCCATGCAGGTTAATCATTAACGGGATTAATTACTTACAACGAAGTTGGGGTTTGTTTGTGTTGCAGACAGTTTACTTAAAGGTAGGATACACCATTGGTAATTGCATGAATTATCAGGAATGAGTGGATTTGGGGGATTGTATTTTATCGTAAGTATCGTTTAACTGACCTTTTACCATTTTACAATCATGGATCTCGAGAAAGGCAAGAAAATCGGCGTTCGTTTTGAACCGGCGTCGGGCAGTTATTCTTATGTTGCTTTTTCTTTTTCGCGATCGCCGTCCGACAATTGTTAATTATTTTTTAATAATTATTTGTTTTGGGAACAATTACAGGATATCTAGCGCAATTATTTGCTGGATGCCTACAATCATTATTTACTTTCAAATAAGTAAGATACTTCTTTTAAGAAAACAACTAAAATAACTCGGTAGTAAATATTTTCGATATCTGCAAATGGTGTATCCTACCTTTAATATAGGCATTATAATTATATACTGCTTGTAAAATATTTACTTGCGTTTGTACATGTATGTATGCATTAATTATATAGCAATTACTCTCACCATATAAAGTGGTTACACGACAACACTATTATTCTTAACCTATGCGTTGTTTTGTTATGGTTAATGATTTCTAAATAACTGGTTTCTGTAAAAATATACTGCAAATATCCCTTATGTTATTACTTGTATACTGCGGACATTTTTGCTTTAAACTCGTTTTTGTACACGTTGCTTTTATGGGGCTCTCAATATATCGGTTGTAATTCGAGCGATTCACAATACCTAGAAGCTGCCGTTGGAGGCGCAAATCCTGCTATACTCGCAGTGCATCATGGGGAAAAGTCGGCATCAGTTTGAAAAACGGTATTCATTTTGCATGCACTCATCAGTTTTTACGTTTTTCTGGACGCGCACGATTAAAGTTCCAATTTTTTTCTGCAAATAACAATGTTTTAATCAACGACGCTGCCGGATACATTTATGTTTGTGTTGTACCTCGCGTGAACAACGAAGAATAGATATTTCACTACGGTATGATATACGGAAGAAGTCGACCGTAAAGTTTAAAAGTGGCTCTTTTGAGTCAAACGCTTGGTGGCGCACTGCATTGTGAATCGCCCGAATTCTAAAAGATTATTGACAATACAAGGATAACGTTCAGGGGCCAATTTCGTGGAGCTGCTAAGCACAACAATTTGCTTAGCATGACAATTTGTCCTTGGCCAAAACAATGTTACAGACCAAATTTTCACCTGATTTTTATTGTTCTGGATTGAAAATCAGCTGTTTTTTGGCTTAGCATAAAAAACGCGTATAATTTTGGCTGGTAACCTGTGTTTAATGAGCAAGACTTTCTTGTGCTAAGCAAATTGTGTTACTTAGCAGCTCTATGAAATTGGCCCCAGGCGGGGGTGATGATTAATACAATGTACATGTGCAACAGCTGGGCATTATTGTGTATGCGCCGTACCTAATCCTATTCACAGCAACACAAAAATCGATACCAGCAGAATCAATGCACGACCACACAATTTCCCTTTTTTTTCTCCAAAATGTACTGAACTGCAAATCGTCAGTGATACCAAGTCTAATTAATTAAGGGCAAAAGAAAAATCGAAACCATTATATTTCGACACGACAATAGAAGCTAAAACGCGGCGTGTAAATTGGGGCATGTAAAAAATATGTTTGCTGGAAAATAACTCGTTGGTCTAGGAATCATTTGCTGGACTAAAACTTATTCATTTGTACCCTACATTCAATTTTAACACCTATTCATTTAATCTAAAAAATACGCAATACAGGCGCGGATAAGCAAACGTGGGCCCTACAGGCACATCCTATACAGAGGCATGTCCCTCGGAAAATTTAAAATTTACAATACTTTGGGCTGCATTATGTAAGGCTCGGGATAAATTTAGGAACTTTGATTCAATTTGTTTGCCCGATTTTGGCTGTGTCGTAACATAAGTCCATGCTAAGGATAACTCATAACCCATGGTTATATCGGCACCAAGTGGGTGTTGGTTTTTGACAAAAAGCAAGTAATTTTCTAATTTTAAAACTTTCTGTTTTGTACAATGTAAACCAACCAAACATTTCAACTGCTAATAATAATAATGTAATATAATAATTATAATAATTTAATAAAAACACCGACACTTATCCAGACAATCCCATAGGATTGTACACAAACTTAAAACAGTCCTAACTTGTTAACCCTAACCCTTTTTTCTAAGATCTTCGAGATTGATGCTATTTAGACCCCAATCTGTCGTTCTATAGCAAATAATAACTCCCAAATATCGTTTTTGAAGGTAGCTAGACACTTAGGGAGACACTGAAATGTCTCCCTAAGTGTCACTGCCTCCTTATTACCTAAAAACTTACGCTAGTGTCTCCCTATATAAGTGCTCATTTAGTGAAATAATGTGCGGTGCTTTAAAGGGATCGTATACGTTTGGTATATACTTCAAAAATTAATGGCAATAAAAATTACTTGGCAATAAGTACAGCAGCTTTGGATAGTATAATGCATTTTTAAAAAAATCACTTCAAAGTACTGCGGTTATGGAAAAAGATATCACTTTTTATCCCCCAAAATTTGAATCTGAGAAGCGTTACTGCAGTGACGTTTATCAGATTGTGTATAACAATGCAGCCTTTTTTTCCTGCGTGAACATAACTGCTCCAGATTTTCGGCAATATCTAAAAATCGCTATACCACCTTTTGAAATGAAATTTTTACAGGTTAGTTTTATGGTATATATCTTTAACTATATAGGATTGAAACAAACAGTGGGTTCCAATTACCAAACGTATACGATCCCTTTAACAAAAAACAAATTATTCGCGCACTTCACAAGAAGTCCGTTTGAAAGAGGAAAAAACGAAGACTACAAAACCAAAATCCACTTTAGGGAAGCGAGCATGGCCAAGTCGACCATGCCCATTATACACCGTGTGTCTTCACAGATTGGCGAGCGTTGTCATTAGTGGTCGACTAGGGACTAGTTTTACGGACCGGTGACGATTATTTGCAATAATCCTCCAGGGTACGCGTATATAACACATTAACTCCACAACGCACCATGCATGATGCACTTACAAATGCCTAAATGTCATTTTTGGTCGTACGTATACGATTACGAGTGACAAGCATTTGTAATTTTTGTCACGCTTTTTACTGTAGATGTCTCATTGCATTATGCACTGGACAACTTCTACTTTGCGCGCATTTATATACTTGCGCGCGCTGAGCAATTCTTATTATTCTGCATGCAATGCGTTAACACCTAATATTAAAATTAACATAGCTCTATTTTTTAAACCAATGTACTGGGGCCAATTTCAGGGAGCTGCTAAGCAAAAAAAAATGCTTTGCAAGAAGAGTTTTGCTCAGTAAAAACAGGTTATCAGCCAAGATTCCACGTGCTTTATAAGCACTAAGCACAAAACAACTAATTACTAGTCACAAACATTATTATACCACTTGAAAATTTGGTTTGTAACCGTTTTGCCAAGGAAGAATTTTCACGCTAAGTTTTGTTTCGCTTAGCAGACCCTTATCTGTTTTTGTTCATATTATGGATATCTTTAGCTCGATAAATTATTAGAGATAACGTTATCTAGGAATAGTGCTGAATGCAAAGAATTATCTTTAGACCACTCTAGCCTAGATATATATTGTTCCAAATTTGTATAAATGTTGATAATAAATGATTATTTTGATTGACTGCTGCTAAAAATAATTAATTATTGAGAGACGTTATATGCGGCCAGTTTTAATTTGTTGATAACTGTACTTCTGACGGACGAGAATTAAAAGGACTTGGAGTACTGGTTGCAAAAATAAACGCGTGGTATGCGGTATTAAAGGGATCGTATACGTTTGGTAATTGGAACCCACTGTTTGTTTCAATCCTATATAGTTATAAATATATACCATAAAACTAACCTGTAAAAATTTCATTTCAAAAGGTGGTAGCGATTTTAAGAAAATCTGGAGCGGTTATTTCCACGCAGTAAGAATAATCTGCATTGGAATACACAATCTGAGAAACGTCACTGCAGTAACCTGAGAAGTCAAGTTCAAATTTGTTGGGATAAAAAGTGATTTTTTTTTTCATAACCGCAGTACGAAGCGAAAAGTTTCTAAAAATTCATTATACTATCCAAAGCTGCTGTACTTCTTACCAAGTAAGATTTTATTGCCATTAATTTTTGGAGTAATTAACAAACGTATACGATCCCTTTAAGAAAAATTCTGAATGTCACCTCTCATTCAATCAAGTCAAATTACAAAGGTTGATTACGCTTACACCAGTCGCAACTTAACCTGCCAAGTCACACACTGGTAAAAAAAGTGTAGTTTAGGACACCACTATTTAATTCCAACTAGTTCAATTGAAAAGTGAGTCTGTCCATAAAATAAGAGGTCCATGTTTATGTCCCGTTACGCCTGACATATTTGGTTTTTATGACACATTCTTTGATGCCTTCTATCTCCAATATTGCGATAACATAAAGCAATTTACCTTAACAAACAAATTTAAAAAGAAAGTTTGAAGTCTATTTCACTGACACTTGCATGGGACATGTGGGAAATTACACAGGTCAGGCGGAACCGGGACACCTACAAATGTCACACTTTTGAACCCTTTATTTATGGACTAACACAAGTGCACTGTGCGAATGGCTGTCAATGAATTTTGCAACATAAGGCAGTTAGTTTTTAATAACTCTGTTTTTGTGTGTGTTTTTATCAGTACTTTGCAAGAAAATGTGACTTTTCACTTGTTTTAAACAGTTACGAGATATACAAAATACAGCACAGTCTTTATTATTAAAAGTGTCCTAAACTACACTTTTACCTATATTATATATTGACACCTCTCGTAAGTTCTTTCCCAATCTTGCCCTAGGTTTATAAGACAACTGTCACGATCGTCTACAGTATAACATCATGAAATGTATTAGGTTTATTTTCGATTTCCTACCTACCGTTAGTATCATAATGCTGGAAAATCTCGGAGAATTTGTCAGCCGTGATGCGTTGGTTGTTCTTTAGATCCGGGTACTTTTGAAGAAAGTTCACGTAGCTTTTTCTCCGCTGTTTGGACATGGTGGCAAAAACGAGGAAGAAGTAGGCACGATATAGTAAGAAATCCACCGAAAGGCCAGGACGGGTGAAAACCTCAGCAAAGAAGAACGATGTGGAAGCAAGGAGCTATATTCTCAATCTTGTAGAAGTCCGGAGTTGACTCTCAACAGGCACTGTGCTGGTTGTAAAGGCAAACGGGAGCGCCACGCACTAAAAATTCCCCTCGATCTGTTAGCCATAGGCCGGGCCGCTGCATCAGCGAGAGAGGAGCGCGTTCGGTAACCACGGCAGTGACACGCTCCACGACACTGGCTCGGCATACAGCAAATATCGGTCTTTTTAAACAGCCGAAAGCGGCAATAATTCATGAATATCGAATGACGGGTTGAGTCTGGGTCGGTGACACCAATGTGTCTCCATCAGCGCTCCATTCCGAGCCTCCCGTTGCTATAGCTACAAGATAACTACCGCGGTGACCATCCATTTGGTGTCCACTGCGCATGTGCTGTGAACGTACCCACTGTGTATGTAACAGTATAAAATGACACTCATAATTATTTGTAAGTCGCTGTCAGTACGCGCATCTGTTAATAGGCCCTATGGCAATGTTCTCATCACGAACAATTACCCTAATGAATTGACTTCGGAGTCTATTGACTTGTGTCAACAGATAGCGCCATGTCCGTGAACAGGGCCCTTGGTACGTCAGTGACCATGGGCCAATTTAATAGCTGCTCAGCACACACACAAAATGCTTAGCATGAACGTTCTTTCTTGGCAAAAACAGAGTTACAAACCAAATGTTCATGTGATGTATATTATATATTTGTGACTAGTATTCAGCCGGTTTTCGCTTGACACGGAAAGTAGTTTTGGCTGGTAACTTGTTTTACTTAGAAAAACTTGTTTTGTACTAAGCAAATTTGTGTGCTCAGCAGCTCCATGAAATTCGCCCCAGTTAGGAGTACCAGATTTCAAGATGTTCATAATATTCCAGCCAAATAATAGATGCGTGTTCTAGTCCACTGGCAAATTATATTGTTTGAATTTTGGCGGCAAACCCAAGTTTGGGCACGAATATGGCTGGATGCATGGACAATGCCCGTGTGTGTACGTACCTGTAAAGAATGACCATAACTTACTGCTAACAGTACTTGCATACAAATAATGAATGTTTGTGAGTGCAATGGTAAGAATAATTTAATGATGTTTTTTTATCATCTTGGTCTCTCCGTTTGGTGTGCATAATTTACATGTAAAGTCAACTAGTGAACGAATGTAATGTTCAAATTCAATGCCGTGTTGGTCCACGTACTTTCTCATTGAATTACACAGTGAAACCCCCCCCCCCCGGACTTTTTTGACATTTATTATGGCTTGAGAGAGTTTCTCATTGATTAGTGGTTATTTGGCGAAAGTAGTTTTTGAATGATAGCAAGGACAAAGGGAGTGTTTTTTGGTTGGGTCTATTTTGTTATTTTTATGAAAAAAATTAACACTGTATTCCTTTCGTTTTTTTAAATTGTTGAATTATTTAGCAAAACCACGCGCGAAGATTTAGCCTGGCAGCAAATCGTGCAGTACATACAGTGTGTGCGCCCACTTTTTGAAATCGCGGTAACACTGGATGAGCGCCCTCAAGAGTTTGTCTTGCGTCAAAATGGCGACTTCCTACTGCAGAGTTGCAACTGCAAGGAGTGTCCTAAATCTGAGAGGACGCATCTGTTCGACGAACAGCAGGGCCCGGTTAACACATGCAAACTCGGTAAAATACATTTCAATATAGCCCCCAACATTTGTTACTTTACAAATAAAAGTAGGCATAAGTAAAACTCTAGATTGCAAAAATTATAAAGTTGACCCAGTGCACTGCAAATTGTATTGCATCTGTTTCGTGATAACCAGCATGTGTACAAATGTTAACGCTGGTTTCTTTGGGGGCTGGGCTTTGGATATTTGATATTTTGAAATGGTCCCCTATTTTATGAAAAATTGTGGCAGTCTCGCTATATATCCGGCGGAAGGAAACCTATTTTACCGTCTTAATATCCGAAAATTTCCTGATCTTCGTATGCGAGAGCGCTTGCGTGGTCATGTTGCGGGCCGTGGTGAAAAGCATGCATGCGTTTATGCAGCACTTGTCCCCAGTGCGCGCTATATAAGAAAGTGAAGATAAAAGGTCCGGGAACACTGAGAAGTACATAGCATAACTGATCAAATTTTACAGCCTAAAAATGGCAAGCAAATATTGATGGATATTGCAAGATTGAGGATGGTTGGATTAACCAAAAAACCAAGAGGTTAGGGTTAAAAAAGTGAGCCATTTAGCAGGTTTCTCCTTTTTATTTTGATCCCCAGATATGCAGGGTCGTCAGAATCCCACCCAGTTGCAGCCTGCTCGTCCAATCACAGGCCAGTTCCACGGCCGCTGGCCAATCGGTTTCCAGCAGCAGCACTCTCGGCCAATCAGAAGCCAAGGAGCACCCTGTCCTGGCCCTTCCTCCCGAGGACCATGGGCTCAGAGAGCGATTCATCCCCATCTCTCGTCGCTCCTTGGTGCGTCTCTTGATGCAGGAGGAAGGGCTACTGACCAGCGCGGACCAAGAAAAGTTTGATGAACTGGCCATGTCTCTTGATTGGACAATTATAAACCAGTATCATGGAGTGTTGGCTGAATTGAAGGTGCGTGTCCAAGTCAGTCAGTCAGTCGACCAGTATTCTCAAAATGTGTCAAATTGCAAGTCAACTACAAAATTGTGGCCGGCCTCTTCTTCCCTTTACCCTAACCCTGCCAGACCCAGCACAGTGCATCAGGTGCAGGTGGACAAATCTGCTACACTTTAACCCTAACCCTCAAGGTTATTTTAGGTAGAAACCCTGCCAGACGCAGCAACATGCACCTTTTGTCGAAGGGACAACCCTGCCCAGTGCAGCACGATCCATCAGGTCGGAAATCTCAAGGCCAAACTGCTTCAGTGTCTGTGGTCATCCAATGCAGCAGAATCCATCTCTGGCATTGTTCAATGGGGATTATTAGCTCTTAGTCTTATAATGTGGTCGTTTATTCACTGGTGTTGATAGCTGAATGCATCAAATTTCACCAGACATTTTTACCTGATACACTGTGCTGCAACTGGCAGGGTTTCCTACCTCCATGGTTAATGCATTCGGCTGTCAACACCAGTGCATAAACGACCAAGTCCAAGTCTATTAAGAGCTAGTCCCCATTGAGCAATGCCAGATTGGCCTTGAGATGTTTGACCTGGTAGATGTTGCTGCATTGGACAGGCTGGTCATTTTGACAAATGGTTCATGTTGCTGTGTCTGGCAGCGTTTCTAGCCAAACTACCTCCTGATTTTAAGGAACTTGGAAAATCAGGGTTTAAAACAGAATTGAGAAACATTATTTTTGCAATTTGACCGGGCCCAGGTGCGGGATTGTTTTTCACGAAGATGGGTTAAGGCCGACATCTGTGGGTAGCACACCATGATATTTCCAGCCTCGCTCGCTGCGAGCAAGTCGCTGACAGATATTTCTGACAAATATTTCTGGCCTTGCTTGTGAAGTGTCTATCCATCATTCGAAAATGTTGAAAAGCTTTGTGTGCACACACGCCTTCCGACACGAACTGTTGAAACCACTTACATGTATGCCAACAATTTAGTGTCATTTTCTGTTTCAATTTAATTTCCCTAGCAACTCTTTGATCCAGTCAACCCCGACCAGGACACCATGACAACAAGGTTTTGGCGGAAAAAGGATGTACTTGATAGTGAATTCTGGTTGCTAAGGAAGTTCGCCATCACCATGGGCAGGGCAAACTTTCATGAACTGCCCAAAAACGTGATCGAAAAGGCTCTCGCAGAACACGTCTCGGGAGAAGGAGTCAGTGTAAGTTAGTAACGCAGTCACAAGTAATAGTCCTATGTTGAAAATACATGAACTGGGACTGAGAAACATTTCCAATTTTGTTAGAAAATACAAATGTACTTGCCTCTCTATAGACTTTGTACACAACCGCTGAAGTGGCATTAGGATACTACATTCTTGACAAATTTTCGTTGCAGGTAAGCGTCAATCCAAAGAAGTATGACATTCTCCGTTTCTGGGCTCTGGGCAAGGAGCTACCCAAGGAGAGAGCGCCGTTCTACAAACGCCTCTTCTCATTCTTGTTTTACCGGGCAACCCGGCAGAATCCACCGGCACCCATCGAGTACTACAAGAGGGTGGTCCTTGCCGTCCGACCCAAGGGCAACAACAAACTCATCCTGAAGATGTTCAAAGAGATCCCGACGGGCGGTCTCGAGCAGCTCCTACCGGACGGCAAGATCCGGATGACTCGGTGGGACCAGGGAGTCCTGGCCACGGCGATCACCATCGGCTCACTGAGTCTCCTCGTCAAAGGGGTGACCCTCCTGGCTGACATCAAGCTGAACTGGACCCTGATCACGGCCTCCGTGACAGGCGTGATGGCGCTGAGCGCCTGGAACAAATACAAGAACCGACGCACGCGGTACATGATGCAGTTGTCGAGGACGCTGTACTTCAAGAACGTTGCCAACAACCGGGGGGTCCTGACCCTCTTGGTAGACCGGGCCCAGGAGGAAACCTTTAAGGAAGCACTGCTGACCTATGCATTCCTTCTGGCAGAGAGACCGCCATCATTAACCTCGGCACCTTCTCAGGCAGTTGAGGGGGACAGCAGTCTACCGGTGGCCCTCGGTAAGAGCAGATGCAGCCAGCTTTGGTTTATTAAAGAAAGCAAAAACGAGTCCAAATCTATCACATGAGTTTCTGTCTCACAGTGTAAATGTACATTTAACCAGTTTGCGTCGGATGCTGTGTATACACGCAGAGATTTTCCGGAATTCAATCGGATGATGAATAAACACGTCACGAGCAAGGCTGGAAATTTCTGTCAGCGATTAGCTCGCAGTGAGCGAGGAACTAGGAATGTCTGAAACATTTTAGTGTAAAAATGTCTGAAACGTGAACAATGTAGCCTATTGTTCACATTTCAGACATTTTGACACTAACAAAAGCGTTTCAGACATTCCTGGTTCATAGTGAAATATCAGGGTGTGCTACCAACAGATGCCAGCCTAAACCCTTTCCTGTCTGTTTTGTCATTGAAATGACCTCTAGTGTGTCTGTCACATTTCAGGTGGGATACCGGCCTCCCTACTAGAGCGCAAGATAGAGGGCTGGGTGAAGGAACGCAGCAAAGCCACTGTGGAGTTTGACTCTACAGCCGGAGCCAGACTACTAGAAACCTTTGGCATCCTCCGACGAGACGAGGATGACAACCTAAGCGTGGTCAGCATCGACGCGGCCCTACACGGTCTCCCCCGGCAACCGTTGTCTATGGCAACCCGCGACGCAGAGCCAGAGCTGGACGAAGGGTACGACAGGGAGATGTTTGAGAGCGAAGAGGATTACAGGAAAGAAGAAAGGAGAAACAACAAATGGGGATGGCAGTGAAGGGGAATAGGGGAGCCTGGAACGGGGGCTAGGCTAGTCTTAGTGCAAGGCATTGTAAATGGAGCATGAGGGGAGGCTAGGCTAGTCTTAGTGCAAGGCATTGTAATGGAGCATGGAGGGGAGGCTAGGCTAGTCTTAGTGCAAGACATTGTAAAGGAGCCTGGGGAAAGGGAAGGCTGGAATAGTCTTCAATAGCACAATGCAAGACGCATTTTCATTGGAGGCTAGAGAAGAACGCTAGTCTAGTCTTAGTGCAAGGTATTTTCAATGAAGGCTGAAGGGGAAGACTGGGGCTAATTGTATCGAGCTGCTAAGCACAAGAATTTTGCTTAGCACAAAAATCTTGCTTAGCACAAAAAATCTTGCTTAGCACAACAAATCTTGCTTAGCACAACAAATCTTGCTTAGCACAACAAATCTTGCTTATCACAACATTCTTGCTCAATAAAAACAGGTTACTAGCCAAAACAATATATATATCACCTGGGAAATTTTGTAACCCTGTTTTGGCCAAGGAACATTTTTCATGCTAAGCACATTTTTGTGAAGAAATTGGCCCCAGCTGGAGAAGGATCAGGCCGAATTACTTGGCTATGGCTTAAAATTACACACCAGTCTATGGCTGCGGCTGCGGCTGCGGCTGCGGCTGCGGCTGCGGCTGCGGCTGCGGCTGCGGCTGCGGCTGCGGCTGCGGCTGCGGCTGCGGCTGCGGCTGCGGCTGCGGCTGCGGCTGCGGCTGCGGCTGCGGCTGCGGCTGCGGCTGCGGCTGCGGCTGCGGCTGCGGCTGCGGCTGCGGCTGCGGCTGCGGCTGCGGCTGCGGCTGCGGCTGCGGCTGCGGCTGCGGCTGCGGCTGCGGCTGCGGCTGCGGCTGCGGCTGCGGCCACTTCTTATAGACTTGTGTGGAATTTCAATCCGTAGCCAAGTGATTCAGACACAGCCTAATTGTTTTTGTGTCTGACTCGTCCACAGATCTTCTAAACTCAAGTAACGCTCTTGGGAATAATGCAGATAAAGATAGGTATCAGTGTTGCATTGTGGGATTACACGGGGAACATACAAGGGGATATACATTTCAGTATGTGATTTGTTCCGTAGCCATTTGATTTAAAAAAAAAAGTCGGGGTTTCCACAGTCATGGAAAATCCTGGGAAATCCTGGGGGAAAGTTGTCCTGGAAAATCATGGAGCAGAACGTTCTTGGGCCCTGGCGATACATTTCAGTATGTGATTTGTTCCGTAGATATTTGATTTTGTTTAAAAAGAAATTCAGGGTTTCCACAGTCATGGAAAAGCCTGGGAAATCCTGGGGGAAAGTTGTCCTGGAAAATCATGGAAAATTGGGAAAAAGTCATGAAAAAGTCATGGAAATCAAGATCATGCGAGGGTTATTTTTGATGGGCCGATTTTGATAACAGAATAATGTGTATGAATTTTCCTAAACAAAAACTTGTTCAAAAGCTAACAAACGGTTAGCCCAACATCGGCGGTTCATCAGCATCATAATACCAAACATTTTTTTCTCTGCAAAATGGCATTAAATTTTATGGAAATTGTCATATTTAAGTCCTAGAAAGTCCTGAAAAAAAAAGGGAATTTAGTTTTCAAATTTCTGTGGGAACCCTAGATCATAAAATTAGGACAGCATCACAAATATTTCCATGAATGCTACTACCACACCGCAAACTGCATCCTTGCAAATTTACCAAATTTAAACGTCTTGGACAATAAAGGAAAAATGGCTGAAGAGTCTTTAAATAAAACTTGCTCTCTTTTCCTTGCTGCATGTAAAAAACTGAGTTTTTTTCTAACACTAATTGTTTGAGAAAGATTGTTTGATAGGCAGTCCGCATAAAACTTTAGGATTGGCGTAGATCAATCCCAACTGGTATGCATTTGGATGTGTGAGCTCAATTTGAGGTTATAATTGTTTGCAGGATAGATTGGGAGGGATTGATCCCCCCTCCCCTCCTCTCCAATAATCTTTTGCCCTATATTTTCTGATCATTCAGTGAGAAACTTCGTAATAAAATCAAAAATTTGTGCCCTCTGGAATTATTTAGACATTGACCGGGTCCATGCGCAGGATTGTTTTTTACCGGCATCTGTGGGTAGCACACCCTAATATTTCCTGCCTCGCATGCTACGAGCTGGTCGCTGACAGATATTTCCTCGCTTGTGACTTGTTTATCCGTCATCCGTTTTGAATTCCAGAAAAAACTTAGCGTGTATACACATCTTCGGAGGTGAACTGGTTTAAAAGAGATGATCACTAAAATGTGGTTAGGTTTATTGCAAAGAAATCAATCCATAAATTTTCGAAGCGGTTTTTTTTTCCCTAAGTTTTATAATTGGGAACCTGAAATGGTGTCAATTGTGGTAAAGATGATTGTGAATGTAAAACGACTTTTGTTAAACTGTGCTCTGTGGAGTGCACAATGTCCCTGCATGAACCCTTTTCCACACGAGTTGGTAGCAGAAATGTTTGCTGTTGTTTTATTGCTTGGCATGGTTCACTGTCCGAAGCCATCGATTTAATTGAATAGTTTGTCGTTGATTAACAAAAATATAACAAATAACAGCAAACGTTTCTGCAAAGTAGTCAGCTACCCTTTCTGTTAAAACCTATCATCAAGGCCGGTTCATACTTTACGCTGAGGGGAATGGGATGTGAAATTTGCCGGAGTTGAAATGTGTTCATCTTTTTGTGAATTTGCATTGCAAAAAAATCCCCATGATGTCAAGATTCGTGTTCATGTTTGCTTTTGAGTGTGAACTGGCCATAAGCTATGAGACAGGTTGTTTTTGAAAGGTTGTCATCATAATTATAACAGTAGGAGGGATTATAATGCCTCCAAATAGGCACTTGGGGAGACAATCCCATAGAGATGTACACAAACTTAAAACAGTCCTAACTTGTTTACCCTAACCCTTTTCTCTAAGATCTTCAAGATTTATGCTATTTGGACCAAAATCTGCCGTTCTAGGACAAAACTAACTCCCAAATATTGTTTTTTAGGGTACCGTAGCTAGACACTTAGGGAGACACTGAAATGTCTCCCTAAGTGCCACTGTCTCCTTATTACCTAAAAACTTACGCTAATTTGTCTCCCTAAGTGCCTATTTGTATAAATTAATATAACCCTTCCAGAGTTGTAATGAGTCTAGTCAATGACTCGAGTCGACTTGAGTCAATGACTAGACTCGACTCGAGTCTCTCATCAGAATGACTCGACTCGAGTCTCTCATCAGAATGACTCGACTTGACTCGATTGAAGGCTAATAAGACTCAAGTCCAAAAAAACAGAGCCAAACTTTGTAAAAAAATATTCCCAATTAATTACGCCGGTGCCGGTTTCTGTTCACGTCGCGTTTATGTTCTTGAATAATTATCTACATGTACATGTAGATACACCGCACACGTATACAGTGGCCATCTGTTTTCCTTCCTCCATGATACAACAAACATACACCGTGTCGTGGACTTGCACCTTGTGTTTCTGTAGCATGTGTTTATTATTGTTTAGTGTTCAAATATTTGTGATTCGAACTGACTCGAGTTAAATAATTGACTCGACTTGACTCGTCACAAAATTCAGTGACTCGTTACAACTCTGAACCCCCTCGTACTGTTCACAACCTTAAAAAACAACTTAAAAACAAACAAAACAACAGCATACTTCTCTCATAGCTTATGAGTTACGATAGGTAGTTTATATCTTCAATAGAGCAACCCATCTTTGTATTATCGCTTTTTCTATAGGACTGAGTGATGCCCAGAAACGAATGAAGTCGGTCATGTTACGCCTGTGTATATACTGTTATACATTGCAAATCATTTGTGTGGTAATGCATAAAATGTGATGTCGGATGCATGAAGTAATAAATGTAAAAATGAATTGATTAAAATTTGATGGAATTAAGTGTATTTTTATTGGTGTTATTCAGAGTTACTGGAATCATCTTAGAGAAATAGAAGTGGAAGGTAAATATTTTACTATCTGTTCTCTGTTAAAGGTAGGCTACACCATTGGTAATTGCTTGAATTATAAGGAATTGGTGGATTTGGGGGGTTGTCCGAAGTTTTACAATCATGGATGCCGAGAAAGGCACGAAAAACGGCGTTTGTTTTAAACCGGCGTCGAGCAGTTATTTTTATGTTATTTTTGTTTTTTTGCGATCGCCAAACGGCAATTTTCTTTTTATCAAATTCAATTTTTCGGAATAATTACAGAATATCTAGCGCAATAATTTTGATGGATGCCTAGAATCATTATTCACTTTCAAATGAGTAAGACATTTCTTAATAATTCGGTAGTAAATATTTTCGATATCTGCAAATGGTGTATACTACCTTTAAGTTTAGTTGGATAGGTTTTGATGTACAATGCCTGTGTACAAGGTATTATTCAGAGCAAAGTTGACCCCTTACCAATTAATTTTGTCAGAGAAATACAATTTTTCCCATTTTGAAAATTAAAAAGCAAGGTCAACCCCCAACAAATTGCTTTTTCTTAAGAGAAATCAAATTTTACCGAATTAAAAAAAAAAGTAAGTTTGATTATCATCCCTTACAAATTTCATTTTTAAGAGAAATCTAATTTTACATATTTATTTATTAAAAAAGCAAGATTAACCCCTTACAGTTATGTTTTCTTTACAGAAATTATACAATTTTACTCAAGTTTGATTTAAAAAAAGAAGAAGCAAGATTAACCCCGAACAAATGAGTCCGTGAACCGTTTCAAATAAACCCACGTAATGGTACCAGTGCAGTATCAGGCGTCCACTGAAGAGATCAGGGGCCAATTTCATAAAACGTGTAAGCACCAGAATTTGCTTAGCCTAAACATTCTTCCTTGGGAAAAAACAGGGTTACAAACCAAAATTTCAGTTGATGTTTATTGTTTGTGACTGGTATTCACTCTTTTTGCTTTGAATGAAAAAACACATGGAGTTCGGGGCCGATAACCTGTTTGTACTGAGCAAAACTTGTTTGTGCTAAGCACATTTGTGTGCTTATATGCAGACTGCACAAGTCTAGTCTTAGGCAGTGTCCAAATTATAATTGGCTGCGGCTTGAAATTACGCACGAGTCTATGGTAGCGGCTGCAGCCACATCTTATGGACTCGTGCGTAATACCAAGGCCGTTTACCAAACCCCAGCCTAGGCTTCGTTTTTTAGGCTTTATCACCATTGCGAAACTGCACGAACGAAGCCTAAGGGAAGACGAAGACGAAGCTGGAGTTTGGAAAAGGGCTCAAGTAATTCGGACACGAGATTCAAAATGAAACCATGTGGCTTTCTCAAGCTCAAAAAGATGATGACAACTCTCCTTTTAAAATTGATTTGAGACTTAAAAACGTGGCTGGCGAACCTTCAAAACGTGGCTGGTGAACTTACCGAGGACCTCTTCCTTAACCTCATGTAACAGTTGGAGAATTTTATCAGCTTAAAAGTGAGTACACTAGTACTAGTAGTAGTAGTACTAGTAAACAGTTTAGTCATCATGTCTAAAGTTTAATAATTTTGCATGGCTTTCGGCACTCCAGGTCCACGTGTAAAAACAACCGGCAACCCTCTTCCTAGCCTCTAATACAGCAATGAGTTACGAGCATAGACCTCCATGCATAGACCAACAAGTTGCTTTTTCTTTGTAAATGTGTTACGACGGTCTTGATCTTGATCTTGGTAAATATATAATTGAAGCTCCAACTGGAGCAACACTATGCGTTTATCAATCAATTTTCTTTATGGAGCATGAGTCAGTGAGCAGTGGGCTTAACCCCATGGAGGTATACCCAGTAAACGCCGACTGAGGTCAGTCACGCAAACATTGCATAAGCAAGCCACTTGTGTGGTGATGCATATAATGTGATGTCGGATGCATGAAGTAAGAAATGTAACAATTAATTGATTAAAATTTAATGGATTTTTGTTGGTGATATGCAAAAATCATCTTAGAGAAATAGTGGAAGGTAAAATATTTCACTATTAGTACTCAGCTGCTCAATATATTGTAATGTTTGATAGGTTGTGATGACATTGTTGTGATGCATGTGCACAAGGTTATTAAACATAAACAAACATAACAACTACAAACCTCATTTTTTTAAAGATAAATATTGCTCATTATTAATTAAAAAGCAAGATTATTACAAATTTCATTTTTTTTGCAGAAAAATCTAATATTTTTTCCCATTTTTGGTTTATCTGAAACCCTTTACAAATTCCATTTTTACCAGAGCAATCAAATTTAGCCCATTTGTTTCTTCAAAAAGCAAGACTAACCCCTTACAAATTTTTTTTTAGACAAATAATGTTCTTTTCCAATTTTAATAAATACCACCTTAAAGGTAAAATACACGGAAATACACCATTGGTAATTGCTTGAATTATCATGATTAGGTAGATTTCGGGGGTTGTAATCTATAGTAAATATTGTTTAACTGACCTATCTAAAGTTTTAGAATCATGGATGCCGAGAAAAGCATGAAAAACAGTGTTTGTTTTCAACTGGCGTCGAGCAGTTACATGTATGTTATTTGTGTTTTTTCGCAATCGCCGTCCGGCGATGGCTAGTTTTTCTTTGTATAATTCTATTTTTCAAAACAATTACAGAATATCTAGCGCAATAATTTTGCTGGCTGCCTAGAATCATTATTTACTTTTAGATGAGTAAGATATTTCTTAATAATTCGGCAGTACATTTTTTCGATATCTGCAAATGGTGTATCCTATTTGTACCTTTAATTTGGGAAAATTAATGTACATACATGCATACTGCAAGATTTACTTGAAGATTTATAATTTTAGTGTTTCATTAGATGGTTAGAGGATGACAAAAGCCTTGATTAAATCTACTTTAGGGATTAAAACAACCTTTTAAAACGGTCATTTCTGAAAAAAATAGGTGTCAGAGAAACTTATAACCCCCAAAAAATATTTGTTAAAACAAAAATCACCTCTGAGACAATAAGCAGTTTTTTACGTGAAAATGTGTTATGCGACATCAGACTCATTTTTGCAGAGTGGGTCACCAAATTTGGTTTGTAACCCTTTTTTGCCAATAAAGATTTTTTATGCTAAGCACATTTTGATCGAAAAGGGAATTTTTGTATCAATATAATAATGGTAAACCGTATATTAATTTAATGGTACAACAGAGTTCAGATACGACAACATGATTAATACTTGTAGATGCAGCAGTTTTATTGCTTCGTTGGTATAACACTATCATAAATATTTCATTTCATAAATTTATTTAAAAGATAAGAAGGTGTAAAACAACAAGCCCACCATATCACAAACAAAATGAAAGCAAAACCAAATGCAGCTGTTGCAACAAAACTAGTAATGCAACAAAACGTGGAATGACGTAGGCTCCAACGTTTCGTCTATAGCGAGCTTAATTACTTCCGTGACAATATTTTTCAAGTTATGTAGAGATATCTCTAAAATATTGTCACGTAAATGGGATCGTCATAGACGAATCCGGTGAGCCTACGACTACCTCATTCCCGTAAGATTGTTGCCAAATGTTGTCAATTCAAGTGATCTTTATGTAATTCAAAAGACAATTATAAAATACATGTAGGTTCATCTTTAGGACTATGTGTTGATATTGAAAAATAAACTACCACAACATTTAACCTGGAACCTTAATTAATACTGTACAAACCAAAATGCAGGATTCAAAAACTTTGTCTCAAAGGTTTAATATACAGGGTGTCGAAAAAAACAAAAACCAAACAACACTTTGTGTATCGGGGAAAAGTGCAAATCTAACAACGTAATTTTCATATAGCTAATTATTTAATACGTTCCCTGACCAATGTATTGTCAACGTTCCTTTACTGGCTTTAAAAACACGACATTCGTTTCTACAATAATGAAACATTCTTGGGGGGTGTTGAGTAGGTTAATACACTCGGTACGGTATCTCGCTGTTCATGAATAGTCCTTGGGCTTCGCCCTCGGGCCATTCTCACTCACGAACGACACTCGTGTATTATCCTACTCAGAAATAATATTGGAGGACAAATATAATGTTACATACCGGGGGGGGGGGGGGGGGGGGGGGGGGGGGGGGTACATGTAACTGATGATTGGTAAAAACCCCAAAATATTGACAAATGCATACGCAATGATAATAAATAACACAGTGTACGATGGCTGCAACACATTACGTCATGGCAACAATTTGACAAACTTAATCCACAGAACTTGCTTTTGCTTTCAATGTAGACTCTCTTCAAGACATTTGTTATACATGCTCAACTGTGGCTCAAGGGTTCCTGCACTTGAAAACCTGTCATGGCCGTGAATCACATATAACCACCTCTTGAACTAAAGACTACTTTCACCGACGCAAGTGACGACTTATTTATATTAAAAGTTGAATAAATACTTATCCGACTGACATTTGATGCTAAACAATGCTGGTAGGAAAAGAAAAAAAGAAAATAAACTGAAACACAAAGATCTTATTACGTTTCCTTATTTTTCTCAAAATGAACTATAAACAGTTACAGTAATTTCACATGCAAAGCAACAACATTCTTATTCATTTTACAAATAGTTAAAAATAGTTTCTGCTAAAATGCTGCAACACTGTTTCTTAACCAGTTCGCGCCGGAATTATTTTTTCCGAAGCGTGTTCAGGCCAATAGTACCGGGAAGCACGGCCTTGCTCGTGGCGAGTTTATGCATCATCTGTTTTAAATCTGGGGAAAACTTTGCGTTTATATACGTCATCCAGCGCGAACTGGTTAAAGGGTTTGTATACGTTTGGTAATTGGAACCCACTGTTTGTTTTAATCCTATATACCATAACAATTTCATTTCAAAAGGTGGTAGCGATTTCGAGATATTGCCGAAAATCTGGAGTGGTTATGTCCACGTAGGAAGAATAATCTGCATTGGAATACACAATCTGAGAAACGTCACTGCAGTAACGCTTCCCAGATTCAAATTTTTGGGGATAAAAAGTGATATCTTTTTCCATAACCGCAGTACTTCGAAGTAAACAGTTTTTAAAAATGCATTATACTATCCAAAGCTGCTGTACTTCTTACCAAGTAAGTTTTTATTGCCATTAATTTTGGGAGTAATTACCAAACGTATACGATCCCTTTAACTGAAAATACATCGCAATTTCTAAAAACAATCAACGTAAACATTTTAATATCCAACAATTTTATATTAATTGAATTCTTTTTCATTTCAAACTGGGGCAAAAAGAAAAACCTGCTTTCAAAAATATTTCTGTTAAAAAACTTACTTATATCTGCACTTTTTATTCAAAGACATTTTGGTCCATAACAGTAGTTTTATGCCCATTACATGTAAATAGAATTAAAAGGAATGTTATGATGATCCTTAGGAAAATACTGGGACGGAAATTAGCATTTTATTTACAAGGAATTCTCAAACAGAGTTTGATGTGCTTCAAAAATCATTAAATCAGTAACATATTTAAAACAATTCCCTTTGTTAATACAAAACAAACAAAAAAAGTTCACATGCAATATAATTTTAAAAAGGAAATCATACAACAATTTTTTTTGTATCGGTTACTAAATAATGAGAACTTTCACAAATGACATTTTAACCCTAAACCTGCTGAATCCAACAGGATCAGACCAGGTAACATTTTCGTTGGAATCTGTTAGCAGGTACATTTAAGTCATTTTGGTACCGGACAACTTGGACTGTGTTGAATTAAGCAGGCAAGTTCTGAGTAACTGTTAGGTGGTTAGGGGTAATACATACATGTATAAACTATAATATAAATATTGCTGTAGATGTACTTGTGTGTTAAACACAATCTGAAGTTACTAATACTGATTCATATAAGATGTTAATACATTTTGTACAACCGAGTTACAGTATAATTCTTTACAGACCTCTGTCCAATCTATTCTCGTTTTCATGCAAAACATCAAAAAGGCTACACACATGCATCACTCTTCATTTCATTGAGCTTTTAATGGACCGATCCGGCCTGTCAATCACTACGCGCGCATTGACCAATAAGATTACGAGTTTTGTTCAGGTAACTTAGCAACGGTTGCTACAGGCGTGGTCCGCCATTAGCTCGGTCAAACTATCACATGTGGTTAGAAACGTGTACACAAACAAATGGCTTCGGTACGAAAAAGCACCGTATTTGTCAATCAAAATACGGCTGTTTGGAGTTAAAAAAAAATTGTCAAAAATATGCATGAAATGGTCATGAAATATGTAAATAACACGCTGGTACTCGGATTACGACATCATTTTTTCCCGTTAAATACCAAAACAAATCTCGAAAATGAGAATTACCATTGAACTCGTGTGACGTGAACGGCGGGAATGTCAAGAAGTTAAACAAGGACAGTGCAGTCTAACTAGATATAGGGGCCTATGTAGAGTTAATAGTAATGCTCTACATGTATAGCAGTCTATTAATTAGGCTATGGTTTAATCCTGTTGTGACAAATTACGCGATTTATTCCAGTACCGGTAGTGACTCCACCAAGCAACACTTAAATCATCATGTACACCGTCCATACAAATTGACATGCATGCATGCTTCATTTCCCCCAACTGCAACTTAACCATCCTCCATGTACTGTTCATACCGTTCCTTAAAATAATGGTCATCCTTTTAGTTCGCCCGCTAGCTTACTGATAGTAATTTTGTCCCCGCCTAAAGTTTAAATCAACATTTTCGTTGTACGTGTTCTACGCCTAGCCTACACGTACATGTACACGCGTACGTGTACAACTTGACCGAGGTAATGGCGTCGCCATGCCGTTGCTAAGGTGGGCGGGGCTTATGGTCAAATCCGGATCGGTCCATTGTCCTCTACATGTTTTAACATGTAGATTTCAGTGGTGTTTTTTTCTTTCTTAACATGGCCCCCAATTATTACAGTTTATTTGACATTTTAATTGTATGTAGAAGACAGAATTCCACGGACAGCTGCAGAGTTTTTATTAAAAAAAACACACCATAATTTTCGGGATGCTAGTGTCCCTTTAAGAATGATGTCAGGTCTACACTGTCATGTGATCCTTCATGTGTCTTACCATTTTCATTCAGTGCCCCATCAAGGCCAGCGTGCGTACATGTTGTTATGCACATCCTCTCTAAAAGTGGCCACCTCATTCATCCACATGTCTGTAATGACCACCCTGACATGAATCACTATTAAAAGCACATGACATCTTGGAACTCGATTTACGCAACTCATCTCCGTTTTGCTGCTTTCCTGTGGCCCTGGGAATTCTCGGCAAACCTTAAACGGGACCCTCTGGTGATAATGTTTTACTGGCCTTGCGGTGCGGTCCGGTCCGTGCATGTTCATTCAAGCCACTGCCTCTCGGCTGGTCTTGCGTCTCATGAAGCTCATTCTATTGAACGTCCTCGGGTGTTTCTTATTCTTCGTGTTTTCCTCCGTCACTGTGTGGAAGTGGTTGCTGAGAGTGCTCTGAATGAGTTCCTTTTGATCTGTATTTGGAAAGAAAGGAAAGTCTTCTTACGACGGGCAGGGCATACTCTCCAAAACCGTTGAGTTCCCTCCGGTTCTTTTCAGAACCACATAAATTAACAGAAGAGAATTACCACTGCTACCGCAAACAACTTATCTTATTGCCTTTTCACCACGCAAACTTTCCAATCTACATCTCAAAAAGTAGAACTAATGTTTTCTGGTAGTAATGTTTAAACACTGTCGATTGGCCAAGAGCGAATCACACCAGAAAATGTTGTATTTTCCTGTTGTAGCCAAAAGTATAAACAGTGGCGGATAAAGTATTATGCATAGCAAGCAGTATGGGTGTACACATGTATGTTAACCCAATTTCTAGTGTAATTTACTAGGAATGATACCCATCCTGGCAAATCCAAACACCATGAATCTGGAGGTACCGGTATGCTTAACCCAGTGTAAAAGACTGTCAGTTGAGGGGTCCAGTACCCATTCTAACAGATCCCAACAAAACCTGGTGTTATAGTTTGATTAGATGGGATTGAGATTGTTAGGGTTAGGCATACAAAAAATATATGTTATGTTGGCGTAACCCGACCGACCCTAAAAATACGGCCGACCCTGGATATATTTTTTTTCAAGGGACGAAATTTAATGATTAAAATCTATATAAATCTAGTTATAAATACATTTGAAACCATTTCTGACCGTTTCTCATTGTTGTGTGTGTGGATTGTGTATATATTGAACCTGGACACGCTATCGTGTATCACTACCGGCTTAAACAATTAGAAAACATATCATTTTCATTGCTGGGAGGAAAAAAAAAAAAAATCCCTACCTACCCTATTTTTTTGGGCCCGTTACGCCAACATAACATTTTTTTTTTTTATGCCTTATTAACAATGTCCAGGCCCACGTGCCGGTTTTAAACATAGTTGTTTATTCCTACATGTATTTATAAAAACCTTTTAATCAAAAGGTCAAACAATACAATTTTTCCAACAAAAGTGCCTCAAGCACTTTCCCTTATGTGGAAATGTACGCGCGCGTTCCACCTGCTGCTATATAGATATAGCGCGATGTGTGTTGGAGAGCGATTTAGGACTCAATATCATTGGTACATGTACATAGTATTGCGCATGCCGTGTGGAGTTTCACACAAATAATGAGAATGTTTATGGACCAAATTTAATGCGACACCGGCAAAGCAATGCTTTATTGGCCGTTTCAAGCTCTCAACCAATAGGAATGGCTAAACTGTCTCGGGTATTTATGACTCGGTTATTCCTAGACTCGGGGAAATGATTTTGGGTCGAACACTGGGACAATGAGTCCAAGAAACATAACTTGTACCTTTGCTGAGGTTGCCAATGGTAGCCATCTTGTCCAGGAACTCCTGGCACCTCTCCCTGGACAGCTCTAGCTCCATCATGTTGTGAAGGAACGTGGCCAGCTGGCCGAAGGTAATGTTCTCGTTTAAGATCTCGGTGTTCTCCCGTTCCTCCGTGGTCAGGTGACGCCAGTTGACCTGGTCGTCCGGCTGACGTTGCTTCCTCTCCTGGTGGACGGCGTCGAAGAACGCCGCGTTCCAGAAACGCAACGATTTCCTGAGAACATCATAAATACATTTAGCCATTCTTATTGGTCGAGAGCCCGACTTGGGTACATGTATGTTTAAACAACCAATAAAACCATTTCGTGCCGGAGGACGTATACACGCAAAGTTTTCCCTAGATTCAAAATGGATGCAAGGCCGGAAATGTGTGGGTGTGCTACCCAGTACCAACGGCTTGAGTTTTGTTAAAATAATCCCGGCGCCATATTAAATTTGGACTTCTATAAAGTTTGGTCCATGCCCTTTCATTGGTTGAAATCCCCCACAGCATGAACAATACAACTAATACTTTCATATATTAATGTTATGTTATGATTTATTCCACACATCAGGTTTTTCCAATATTATTGGAAATTGATACCAAAACTATACTTTTGTTGAAAATGATTTCACACTATTATTTACTTACCTGTACAGTCAAGCAAGGAAGTTCAGAATGAATTGGTCATTTTAACAAAAATGTTTGCAGAGATATTACTTCAACCATATTAAGCAGTTCGCGCCGGGAATATTTTAACATCACCGAGCCGAGGCGCCAAATTATTTTTAACGAAACTCGATCTGAGGCGGGTTCGAGCCGATGGTACCGGGAAGCACACCCACGCATTTTCGGCCTTGCTCGCTGCTGACAGACATTTTCGGCCTTGCTCGTGACATGTTTATGCATCATCCGTTTTGAATCTGGGGATAACATTGCGTGTATACAGTAGACATCATCCGGCGCGAACTGGTTAAGAACAAACAAAGGGCACAAAGTCTTTACATCTAAACCTACACACAAACTGGGCAAATGCCAGGATTTGTGATGAACGTACCATATCGGCTGATCAGTCAGATGACTATACAAGAAACTCTTCCTTGTCGTGTCGTCGCATCTTGGGAAACCTTTTCCGATAAACAGTGGGAGAGAATGAAATCATATTAAATGGCTCTGCATTGTATTTTTTTTAAAATACAATCCTTAACCCTAACTACCCCAAACCCATCAAAGTCCAACTGCAGCTTTTGGCAGGTTTTGGCAGGTTTGGTACCAAACCGTAACAACTTGTTGTTAGACTTTGTTTGACTCAGTACCAAAGGCCCAGGGAGACCCTGTTGAATTCTGTGAGGTTCAGGACAGTAAGGCATGAGACTTGTCAAAATGTTAGAAATTTGGAGAATGCACAGGCATTTATACACGAGTGACCCACATGGTCACGGCACAGTTCCGGGTCAACTGTAAGTGTATGTACACTTACACCTTGTATGTGTGTCCCCACTAAAATACATAATGCCACTGGCCAGTTATCACTGTTGGAGTTTGGCAGGTTCAGTACTGTTAGGTTCAGTACAGTTTCCCAAAAATTACTGAACATGTGTGAGCTGTTGAAGTTTGTTAGGTTTGGTATGGTTCCTAGTGCGAGAGCCTAGGGGGTTAGGGTTAACAAGAAAATACAACATTTGCTGGTGAATAACAGTCTAAAGCATCTTTAACCAGTTCGCTGAGAAAAGCGATAATGGATGCTGAGAAAAGCGATAAAAGCAAAAAAACGGCATTCGCTCGGAACGGCGTCGGGCAGTGTTGATTTTTTAAAATAGAAATTCCTTCTTTTTTTTATAGGAACAATTACATACTGTACAAGATATTTAGTGCAATCATTTTGCCGGATGACTACAATCATGATTTACTTTTAAACAAGTCAGATATTTCATAATAATTCTGTAGTAATTTTTGTTCTCGATATCTGCAAATGGTGTATAACAATGCATGTATTTTCAAGTTTTGTTATGCCATTTTCAAGGATATTTTGGCCCAAGTAAGGGTACATGCACCGCTCCCAGAATACCCCTTTCTATCTTCCTACTTACCCTCGTGTTCGTGGTAGAACGTGAAGCACATGTTCATGAGACTTTTTCCTGGTGTGAAGTCGTCCGCATCACTGCATCTGTAAAACCCAAACGGAAGGAAAAAGACTTTGTTGGCCCCAAATCTTCCTTTTATCTTCCCTGTATAAATTGCACACCTTGAACATTTGTATGGTCTGGCCATTTTAACTGCACGCAGGGCTTTATTTTATTCAAGTAGATTATGCTTTTGGGGGCGGAGGGGGGAGAGGAGGGTGGCCTAGTAGTTAGGGTTTGTGACTCATGGTCAGAAGGTCGGGGGTTCGAATCCAGCTGCTGGCCATATGTTGTGTCTTTAGGCAAGCCACTTCACCCTACTTGCCTCTCTCCACCCAGGAGTATAAATGGGTACCGGCATTTGCTGGGGAGTAACTTGCGATGGACTAGCATCCCATCCAGGGGGAATAGAAATATTCTCAGTCGTTTCATGCTAGAGAAACCGGAGTTAAACACCAGCCACATTGGCTTGTGACAGGCTTTACTTTTACTTTTACTTACAATATATTTAAATGTACCGAGAATATCCACCAAAAAGCCCCCAATTGTGTGGCATTCTATTTTATAGTAAACTCACTCAAACAAGCAGACAGCGAAGAACTGGACTAATCTGTAAAACGTCTGCTCTGTCACTTTCTTGCTGTTGACTCGTTGGCTGTCTACCAGTCGAGCAAACCACTGGCGACCTATCGCTAACTGTAAACAAACATTAGATTCGTAATTTTTTGTTAGTCATCGTATACTAATTTAACAATGAAAAACCAAAGGTAAACTAATTTTACAATGTTTTTAAATGACATTATTATTAATTAAGTCCCCCTGAAGTCAATTAAAAAAGTTTGTCTTTAAAAAAAACAACGGAAAGTTTATGACTATAATTGTTTAGAATCTTAATTTTGAACGCAATTGTTCATATTACACTGTACCGATACAGTACATCCTTGTTTGTAACATTTATTTTAATGTTGCCATTCATTACAATATATACCGGGTATGTACATGTACATGTATAATCATATAGAAATTATCAGATAATTACATGTATAATTCAAGGTACAGTATGAGGTTGAGCGTACACATGATTTTATGCCCTAAATAACGCTTTCTGTAAAAGGATGCATGTGTCCATACATTTTTGATCAAAATTAAGATTTTCAACAATTAGTCTTCAACTTTTCAATTTTGTTGAAGAAAAATGTTTTGAGATAATGACTTTAGAAAGTTTTACTAATGGACACCACATTTTCAATAAACAATTCAATGTCAATTACAATGTACACCTCAATTCCCAATCAGTATTGACCTCAAAATACATTGTACCATGCTACAGCTGTGTGTGTGAACTGGAGTGATTAATTGAAATGAATAATTCCTGATGAGGTCAATGACAGAAACTTAATATTAATTTACTACACAGCCTTGGTGAAGTTAGAGTTCAAATGGTCAATCAGAAACTTGTTCTTGGTAATACCTCACTGCGGCTATGAAACATACATGTACAATAAAGTTGGGATAGAACGTTGCATCACGATGCCACACTTTTCATCAAACGTTGAATGTCATCCCAGTGAAGGTCAGTCATTGCAAAAATGGTTACAAGTCACAGAGTTGTATTCAAGTCCCTGCGAGTCCCAAGTCAAGTCACTACGGTGGCTATTCAAATATATCATTTAACTGACCTGTCCAAAGTTTTACAATCATGGATGCCGGAAAAAAAAGCAAGAAAATTGGCGTTCGTTTCTTAACCAGCGAACGGCGATCGGAATATGTTGTAAAAATCTAGAAGCATTATTTACTTTCAAATAGTCAGAGTAATCTGTCAATAATTTGGTAGTAAAATTGTTCGTTATCTGCAAATGGTGTATCCTACCTTTAAAGTCTGCCGAAACTCTATTACATGTACAGTATGTGTGCATGTGCCCGCATCTTTCTACAATGACCATCAGTGTCCATCCCCCCCTAAAATTTGGAGCCACTTAGTTGTCAGTTTTCTACTTAATCAACAGTGTTGACCTTGCCACTCAAACTGCTAAAGATGACCAAGATAAAGGTCACATGTCACTCACCTGGCAATACTCTCCAAACTTGGCATTGTCCTCCTGGCAAATGCTGACACTGGAGACAACAAACAACACACACACACATCAAAAACTTTAGACAATTTGACAGACTTGGGTGACCCTTTCATCAACAAATCTGACATTATTTGTGGCTGCATAACAGTTTCAGGCCTTTGATAACACAGTAGTGCACAAATAAGAAAGAATTTATGTCCACTTCCTTGTACACTGTACATACATTGTGTGGACCATGTTTTGGTGAGCACTACCAAAAACTGTTTCAGTCAAGGGTTTTGGCAGCCTTGGTTGTGCTGGACCACAGGGACTCTTCTGACCCAAATTCAACCAAGGATTGGGGGGTTGGCACTTGAAATTAAAGATGGCAGAAAGGTAAACATGATGGCAAAACTTTTCAAAAGTTCACCTTTCTTCATTTTGTACAATTGTTGAGTTGTATTTAATATTGAAAATTTAAGTCGTGCGGAGTAAATAGTAAAAATGCAATTAATTCACAACTTCATACTCTTTCAAACAGAAAAAGAGACAAGTTTTAATTTCGCGTTTTAAAAGATTTATTGTACAAACCTTCAAGGAAGGCCCACCACTTTTTTTTTCAAGGGTATCTGGGATCCAGACCAACTTTTTGTGAATGACTTGGACGACCTATTAGTAACTTTAAGGGGTCAAACCATGCATGTAGGTGAATTCTTACACTAGCTCCCAGACTTTCAAATCTGTAATGCTGTACAACTCCACACACATACATGTATTGTACACGTGCATTGTACACGATACACATCCTGCATGTACATACTGCTAAATTATACCCACGTTCAATTAGATTAATAGTACAATTTCCTGTATGAAAGCCGCAAGGACATCAATTTCTATGAATCAAGTTTGGAATTTGAACACTGGGTTTTTGTCCCCCCAAGGACAAAGTGTTATAAGTTAACTGTTCTAAATAAGCCATTTGAGAGTTAAACTTGAAAAACATCTGGTCCCGGTACACTGACTTGCTAAAAATGCTTAGCACATTTAAACTTTGAATTCTCCAATACCAAAAAGACATACTATATAAGCGTATGATTCAGGGGAAGCCTTGCACTAGCAACACCCAGTTCCGGTATGGTCTGGTGTCTTTGTGCTAATCTCATCTATTGTGAATTGGTGTCGAGTGTCTCTTACATGTATGTAACTACGCAAGAGCTTGCCCCAAATTGACCTCTTTGGTCTGGAGAATTTACAGTTAAAATATATGCGAAGCGTTTTGAGCAAGTCAATGTACACCTGTGTACTATTGACTACCAGATGTTATTCAACTCAGAAATTACTTATTACATATAGGCCTACTATTAATCTTGATAATAGGATACACCATTGGTACAGGTATTTGCTTGAATTATCGTGGATTGGTGGATTTGGGGGTTGTATTTTATAGTAATCATTTAAGTTTTTTAATTACGGATGCTGAGAAAAGCAACAAAAACAGCATTCGTTTTTAACCGGCGTTGGAGACTGGAGAGTGGTTCTTATAATGTTCTTTGTTTTTTTCGCGATCGCCAGACGGCGATCGTGATTTTTTTTTTTTTTAATTCTATTTTTCGGGACAATTACAGGATATCTAGCGCAATCATTTTGCTGCATGTTTACAATAATTATTTATTTTTAAAGAATTCAGTTATTCTTAATAATTCGGTAGTACAAATTGTTGATATCTGCAAATTTAGTATTCTCCCTTTAAAGACGCCCCATTCATTTGATAACAACAATCATGCACAACTGCTTATCATAAACACCAGAATGCTGTGTTGCCAGGGATCATGCCCAATTTTACGATACAACCTTGGAAGCGACATTGTGGGGATCACTCAATGAGGATACATGTAGGACTTTTTATCTTATAGGGAAACTGACATTAAATTGTGAACAAAGAAATTGGCAAGGCGGGACTAACTTTTCAACAGTATTTTCTTTGGCTATTTTTGGGATAGCTGCAAAAGGTATACTTTTATAGCTTGAATTAATCACTCTACAACATACATGTGACTTTGGGTTATTTATGTAAAACGGCACATGATATTGGTACCATTTTGCTAGTCATGCTGGTCTAACAACTCGTGATCACAGGTGACAGATTGGAAAGATTTATTGCAAAGCTCCAATGCATGACATCCTGCTCAAACAATGTTTCAATACCCTAATTTTTTTAAACAAACCATCAGTAGGTAAAAAAACCGCACAGGGGACACCCGGATTTGAACCGAGGACCTCTCGATCTGTAGTCGAATGGTCTACCACTGAGCTATGTCCCCACATACTTTACTAAACCAAACTGACTCGAGACTGATAATATTCTCTATTAGTAATGTCCTTTAAAATTACAAGTTACTGTGACAATTAAACAACACCTACAATCTTAAAAACTACACTTAAAATTGTAAATATGAACATTGGTTGGTTGAAGAAAAAAATTGATACAGGTTTGTACATAAAGGAATTTATGACTAAATTACATTTTTTAAATGTTCATAGTAGAAAAAAAACGAGAGAAAAATACAAGATTGCTTAATTCCTCTCAGTATGCGGTTTATCAACTTGACCACCTTGTGACTTCTGCTCAGTTGAGCATATATAAAACTCTTTCCAAACGTATTTAAATTAGGCTGTCAATATGTGACTTTTTTCATGCAGGAACTTGAGTGTTGGGTACTGTACTTTCACATTCTCCAATTTAGAGAAGGACACATTAAAATGACAACTTGACACGTTATACATTTATATGGTACACATACAGTACTGTATGGCAGCTAACCTCCCTGAATCCATCAAAATCCACACCACTGTTTTGGAGAATTTCTGTGTGGATTCAGGATACACCTCCATATAAAAAAAACAGGGGGGGGGGGGGGGGTTAATGAATTGAGGATAAACCAAGTGGTACTGCAGAATTTTGCTGGATTCAGGATACCTACATATTGCGTAGTCACTAACAGTTAAACACCAACATTTTTAGTGCAAGACAAAATGTATGGATTTTGGCAGACTATTCAAGATACTAATTTCTACTAACTATACTTTCTAAAACTGCTTTCTGGTAAAGATAGAATGGTTTACGGGTTGATAAATGGTTGCTTCACTTGATTGCCTTGTTCAAGGCAATGCTTTTATGTGTTCCCACTACAATTCTGAAACTCTGCCCCAGGCTACATAATTTGTACAATGTACAGTACAGGTATTTTTAGTTATAAGGCCCTGTCTTGTACAGTTCTTTTGTGTGGTTTGTATGGAATTTGCCTGGATTTCTTTCTTAATACTGTACACATGTCTGCATAGAAGCTTGCTTTTACTTGAATTGCATCATCCTAACCTCAAATAATTGTGATGGTGTCATTTTAGTTTATTCTGTTATTGAAGGAAATCCAATTCAACTAGTGATACAATTCTCCGAGTTTCAACAAGGAAATTAATGTTCTATATTTGCGTCACAGTAAAGAACAGGAACGTCACACACCAAATTTACCAGATGATGTTTTGCCAAAATGTGGACCAGCCACTCACAGGATATTACATAATGTACAACAAGTAAAACCAGGGCTAAAATAACAAGACACGTAAATGAAATCTGGTTTTGATTAGAAAGTTATTTCAGTTTTAAATGAAAGTACAATGTACCGTATGAAACTGTAACTATGGTACATTTCCGTGTACATTGTAGGTTTGGGTGCACAAGTTAACGCACATTGCAGTTTGAAAACTTTCTAGTGAAAAAAATACAGCTCGTTACAACCACACAAACAAACTGAAAAGATTCGTTTTACAATGAATACACGTAAGATTTCATCATGTACAATGTATGTAATCCCTAAAAAATCTGCAGTTATCGCAAAATAGCAAAATCTACAGTATGCCAACAAAACAATATTTTGTTACAAAATTACATTGTATGATGTTATCAGAAAACACAAATGTTAGATTCAACATCTGTATGTAAATGCGAAGGGAACCAAAAACGCACTACTTCACTTGTTTTATTGTAACGACAAAAAGACACAAATAAATATACAAAAATAAAAAACCCAACAAATTCACCTTTGTGCATAACTACTTCTTCAATTTGTTTTATTCATACAGTAACTGACTGTTTCTTCTGTAATCCTAACACCACCCAATATTACTACAAAAAACTGCAATATGCAGTACTCTCACTACATTGGCCTATGAGAATTGAGTATTTTGTACATGTACTGTACCCCTGAATGAATGCTTTGGACATTAGGGTTGATACCCAAACTTTAGACTAGTATTAGCATAACGGTAGCTAAATAACTGGAGAAGACAAAACACGAGAAACAAAAGAGCCGAACTTGCCTGTTATTGAAGATGCGATGGACGAGATCTTCCATGAAACACTTGCATCGTCTCACGTCTTCCTCTTCCTCCAACGAGACCACCTTGTTCGGTTCCTCCATTTTCTTCGATCCGATCTCTCTCGCATCAGCGACGATCACTGCATCCATGTCCCTTTTCGATCGGCTACTCCGTTTGCTGTGCAAGGAGTTCCTCGGGATCACCCTAAACACCGAGGACGGGCAGTAGCACAAGACACTCTCGTCACAGCTGCAGTTTCTCATTGTCCTGCCTGCCTCACTCGCCCCCTTTGTACTCGGGTTATCTGAGCCTTGTTGTTTGGGGCGAACACCAGCTGTTTCGCCAGGGTTGTTTTCCTTGAGCCCAGCTTGTTGACCTCCTTCAGGCAGTCCTTGATCGCTCTCTGGACATGCGGTGACCTTAGATGATGACTCTATCCCTTCACTAGTAATAGTGGTGTCAAGTCCAAACTTGCCAACCACCACATGACCCAAGTCTCCCAGGTAGTATTGTGATAAATCCCTGGACTCAGATTGTGCTTGCTCTGAATGCCCTTTGTCAGTGAAACTGATGAAGCGCCCCGTTGTGCAAGCTGTCTCCAATTCACAGGTATTCTGTTCAGTAGCTGCGTTGTTGACCGACTGATCATCACAACTACTATCACATCCTGTAGGCTTTTTCCCTGAACAACTAGTACTACACGTACTAGAGGAAAGGTTATTATTGGGTTCACCGGCCTCAGTGACGTCGACTTCCTGATGAATATTCATGATGGTCCGGGGGATGCCATGATTAATATAAAGTTGCCATTTGGTAGTTGGGGAAAGACTGACTCATGGCCACCACACAATCAGATTTAGGTCAGGGAGTTTCGACGGGAATGCTCAGACCGCAAACCCATGTATACATGATGTGACGTGTAACTAACTGTACACAGCTTTTGGGTAAACTGTAACAAAATTCACATTACGGATAATCAAATGATAGCCTTACACAAACTTTGTTACCTTGTTCTTTATATAGGGGGAGGAGGGGCTACATTTAGACCTAGGCCCAGAGATAGATGACCATTTTAGGGGTGTTTTGAGAAGGAGAATAAAACAATTATTAATAGGTCAAGAGGCCCAGTAAAATTGAATAGAACATTGCCCTAGGGGTTTTAAAAGGTACAGTAGGATACACCATTGGTAATTCATTGCTTGAATTATCATGAATGGGTGGATTTGAAGGGTTGTATTTTATAGTAAATATCGTTGAACTGACCTGTTTGAAGTTTTACAATTTACAATCAATCATTCGTTTTCAACCGGCGGTGGATCAGTGATACTTATGTTGTTCTTGTTTTTTTCACGTCCGGCGATCCTGATTATTTTCTAAATAAAATTGTTGGGAATAATTTCAAGATATCTAGCACAATCGTTTTTCTGGATGACTAGATGCATTATTTACTTTCAAATAACTAAAATAGTTATTAATAATTCAGTAGTATTTTTTTTTTGATATCTGCAAATGGTGTATTCAACCTTTTATCTTTAATTTCCAGTGAAAAATACATTGCCATCCTAATCCTGAACATAGCTAGGCGGAGCGCTGTTTCTGTCTGATTTTGTGTTGTTTCCTAGAGAGCGTATTTGGAGCATGCAGGGTTGTTGGCCACTTCGCCCATTTGCCACTTCGTCCTTGCAGCCTCACCTTGTGCCACACGTCATTGTTTGTGTCTTGTTATGTAACTTAGATGTAATGTTAACAGTGTTATTTGTTGGGTGAGTTGCCTCGTCTAAATTATAACCTATTTATCACCATAAAATGCATGGATTAAAGAGTTTCAATAGTATTTTTGTAGTCACATTTGTGACCTGCTCCCACGAAATCAGAGTAACGTTGACCTTTTGATATTTTGAGATATTGGTAGTTCAAGATTCTTTGAATTCTTAGCTTTAAAATGATAAATAATATATTGGGTAGGGAATTAAAAAAATATCTAATATTGAGCAAAAATTGAGCAAAACCAGCGGTCATTACACACATCAAATAAAGAATAGTTAAGAATTAATTTCGCTACATTTTACTTCTTGGGTATGCTCAGTAAAATTAAATTTATATTTTTACTGCTAATCTTTTGCAAAAAATTCATACATTGTACAGTATGTGGAAATTGTATCATGCCAACCCCTAAATCGCCGTTTTAATGGTATATTTTGGGGGATTTTGTTGTGTTTTGGCTGGAAATTCCTGTGGGCTACATGTATGTAAGCATAGTGTGAGACTAGAGTATAGCGACCATGTGCGTCAGGGTGTGGCATGTCGGCCATGTGCTCGGTTCAAACAAGCTTAGCAGCTTGTGGGGGAAAAGTTAGTTTATAAGTTTATAGTTAGTTCATTGGGGGCGGGGGCGCCACTGAACCGGGCTGCCGGGACGGGGCGTCAGGCGGGCCAGCATATGCATGCTGTGCTATGCTCGCCCGCCGGCAACCCCCCCCCCCCCCCCCCCCCCCTGCTGCGCAGACTCGTGCTATTAAAATTCACGCTAATTCATGGGCGAAGTGACTGTAAAACGCATGCAACATGGATCCTGCTGTATCTGTTGTTCCATCCGCCCCAGGCCAGGTCCCCGGATCCCCCAGCGGCTGTACATGTATGTGGCTGCTTGCAATTTGCATGCATACGAAGGATCAGGAAGTCCAGTATTTTGAGCCGTTTATGGGGCTACCCTTGATCGTATCATTACATATTCCCTCAGCTTACTAATGAATTTGTTGCCATACTTACCAGTATGTTTATATTGTGTTCTTTCTCCATCTTTTGCCGTTCTGTATACCGATTCTGCTATCGTCGTACCAGTATAATCACAACACTAGATCGTAGTTCGTACGTACGTGTACGGATACATGTACGTCGTAATCACAAAATAAATAAACACCATGTTTATAAATTATAGGAAATCAACAGAGGGCGCAAGCCCATCCAGGCACCACGCGCGGTTTGGTTTTTTTTCACTCAGCGGTTCGGACCGTAGGCTTTGTTTTGAAATCGCTTTCTACTTCTGACTTACTGAGATGAATAGCCAAAAGAAATGGAAGCAAATTGAAATATTCAAACTTCTGGGTAACTTCATATCAACCGACTGAATGTTTCTAAAGCACAACAGGCGCAAAATTGTGGATAAAGTTTCTGCAGTTGGGAGCCTAGAATCGCCTTAAGCCAAACACTCAGACGAAGCCAGCGATTCGTAAAATGACCGAACTTTAACGAAGACGGATGTTCATGACGATTGACAGAACAAAATATAATACCGATTATGAAAACCCCTTCATATTTCGTGTTTTGTCCTCTGTTCTGGTTATTATAATTAGAACAACCACACAAAATCCTCGACGCCAACCAAATTTACCGGGAACTGGTCAACTCGTACTTCGTACGCGGGACAACTCGTTGATTTTTTCAGCAATTTGTAAATGTTTAAAAGGTATTTTCATTGTACTTACTTTACGGTCAGGTGACGTCATCAATCTTTTCCCCCTCAACTGTACTTGTTCTGAACAAGAAACTTATTATATATATCAATTATAAAGTGATTTCAGCAAACGTTGCCGCACACAACATATTTATTTTAAACATTTTTCAACCTGCCGCTAGAAGGCGCTATAACAATTTATGACGTCATCGGTAATTGTTTGTGTGAAGTACAATAGCCAGAGACTAACATCGTTGAAAGTAAGTTCACATCATTTTCAGCTTTCAAATTACATGTATAATGCACTTCCGGTTTTGACCGGAAGAAAGGGTCACTTTATTATTCTATCAATTCCAAACATCAACTTGCGGTCTTTCGGCACGTTGATTTTTGTATTGATGATAAAATGATTATGTCATCACGAGTTCAGTACGAGTTTGCAAAGTTTCATTGGGATTCAAGTCTGTTTAATGGCCAAAAAAAAGTGCCACAAGGAATGAAATGTGTACAAAGTCTATGGCATTTGAGGGACGAACAAGAAAAGAAAAACAGAACAAAAACAAAGCTTTTAGCAAAAATCATTTATTAACTTTGGCCTAATCAGTAAATAACACTTTTTTGACCTGTTCCTATTCTATATCCTTTACAAATACCATTGATTATGTTTACACACATCTATACAAAATAAATGTCATTTCTGTTTTGTACATGTACAAACAAAACTTTAAACATACTAGCTGGGTTTTACGTTTTTCAAAAAAAAAATATATAAACAAAAAATAGAAAATATATTCACACTTTATTGTTATAATTCAAATTAAATTAGTTTTTTTTGTAGCAAGTTACAAGCGTAAAACTCATGTCGAACTACTGCTAAGTTACAAACTGTAGTGCTGGGCGAATAGTTGATTTTGCTAATTGAGTACTCACAAGAAAATTACTCGCGAGTAGTTAACGTATTTCTCAAAGGAGCAGAAAGACTGATACACACGTTAGTACATGCAGAAAGGGCTACATGTAGCTTCATTTATAACATTCAGACAAAAAGCAACTTTGGTGCAGAAACTGCAAAGTAGTTACTTTTTGTAAGTCAACAGTGTAAAACAAATTGTGACTCGCGAGTACTTGCTCTACTTGCAGCCGGACAAGTACTCGCATAGATGAAAAATCTCAAGTAATAGAATGAGTAGCACAAACTACTCATGAGTACTCGAGTTACTTGTCCAGCAGTAGTTAGACAAATTTATGTAAGAATGTGTTTAAAGGGGTAATATACCTTTTGCAGTTATCCAAAAAGTAACCAAACAAAATACTGTTTGTAAAGATATTAATGATTCTAAACTCCCTGTGAAATTATTCCGTCTGGCATGCTGTCATTTTGAAGAAAATAACAAAAGAATGCCATTTCCAAATGTGTGTCTCAGAGATGCACATTAGGAAATTTTCGCAAATAGTGCGTACAAGTGTTTGAACTGACGCTTGGCACACGCGTTGGCGCTACTATATTGTCTGTTTGGTGCATGACATGCGAGTAGCCGCAATCTGCTTGCTGGGAAAGCGTGATGCGTTGAACACATGTTCCTTGACAATGATTTGAAATATGTGCTGGTCGTCAATCTACATGTAGCCATCCTAAACTATTTACATCCTAAATTTACGGACTGCGCTAGGTCGGCAAATGCTATCTACTCTCAATGCACAGTGTCGGTTGCAGAAACAAATTTCCGGCAATTTTTTGGCATGGATGCTGTCCTCTTGCATACAGTTGAAGAACTTATAAAGGTTATAAAATGAGAAGGGTCTCAAACAAACAAATCACACAGCACCAATAAAATAGTGTTATTATTATAGTCAACCACTTAAAAATATTTTTTTTGGCGTGTAGTTTACAGTTTCAACTAAACAAAACTTGTGTTACTGTTACTGTACATGTGCAAACAATTTAAACTTACTTTCGAACTTATGTGGCTTTAGAACAGAAAGATCAATGGTGAAAAATCAACTTTGTTTGTATCAGTCTGCAAGGAGGGGCACGGAGGTTTTGAATACCACCCATACCCCGGTAATGCTGTAGAGATCAGGGGCCAATTTCATAGAGCTGCTAAACTTGAAACAATTTTTACATGCAGCACAACAAAGTCTTGCTCAGTAAAACAGGTTAGTATGCAGCCAAAACTCTGTAATTTTCATGCTAAGCAAAAACAGCTCAATACCAGTCACAAAAAGTACACACCTAAAAATGTTGTTTGTAACCCTTTTTTGCCAAGAAAGAATTTTCACGCTAATTATTTTTGTGCTTAACAGCTCCATGAAACTGGGTATCTCCAACAAAAATTTAACACTTTGTCTTCAGAAAATGTCTATTGCCTAATCTTTAGATCTATATTATTACCATGCCTTGGGTACAATCAAATTTAATCAAAATCTACAATAAATTAGCTGCAAAACCACCGATTGAACTGTGCAACTTTACATAATTAAATTTCACAACAGGAAGTTGGACAATGAACAAGCTGTTCTCAACATTAGTTCACATTGATTATTAGAACTCCCTGTATGTAACAAACGTAAATCAACAGGAATATCAGATGTTAGCGCGATGAAGAAACAATGTTGCAGTTGGGTATTAACATTAATCCCTCAGCCTAATGTGCTTTTCTTTTGTGTTTCTTCCTCCATCCAGGATGTGCATCATGCTGTATGTTGCCCTATTATTGTTTGTTTCTTGTACACAGTCAATTAGTCTCTGAAGAAGATCTTGTTAAGATCGAAATATTAGGCCCTCGTAACTTATTTGATGGGAGTCTGTGATTGGTACCAAGACACTCACAAAAAAGTATGTGTGAACTGGCAAGACTTACACAATCAATTTTCATAAAGAAGTATGTTCCTCAAAACAAAGTGGTGTGTTTATTTTTGTTTTTTTATGCGACATCCTGCATATATTTTTAACTTTTGGACACTTTATAACCCAACAAACAAGATGGCTAAAAGATTTCATACTCTGTTCCAGGAGACATTAAGAAATGTGTCTACGCTTTATCAGATTTGATTTTGTACAACATTGAAAGAACATTCACGCTCTCATAACAAGCTAGTACTTTTCGTAGAAAAAAAAGAAGTATTTACATGTACATAAGCATTTACACATCACATTGGAATAAGGTAGCACAGCCTTGTGTTTTAATATTGAAATGTGAAAATCTTGCAAAAATCAATTTATTTTGTATGTACATGTACAGGGTTTTAAGGTTGGATATATTAAACAGCATTAAATATACACATGTACATCATTAGTGAAAGTATGTGACAAATTTTTGTCTTGATAATAGCAAAACTGCTTACATGTATCTACATAAACAACTCATTTAGTTGGTTAGTTAATCATCCACTTTCTTAACCATTTTGTCAGTCAGTCCCATTTTTTTTCTTCAGCTGGATCCAAACCAAGCATAATAAGTTGCAATACTACTTTAACTGAGTTTAACAGAGGGGCCAAAATTCATGGGCCTTATTTCAGACCAATCACCTAAAATTTGCTTGAAAGTAATAAACAACTTTTGCTGTATTTCTCAGAAATGGATGGATTTGGGGGTTATTTGTATTTTATAGCAAAATATTGTTGCACTGACCTGTTTCAAAAAACTACATTTTCTTGTAGAATAGTTTCCTGACACTACTTTAGACAAAATGTAGCAATTAACAGAATTTGGGAAATTGTGAGGGCAGAGAACCATACTAGCCGACTTGCACCTATACACGGATGTGTATCAAGGTGTGGACCAACCAATTTTGGTATTTTTGTAAATTGGAGTCAGTTAAAAAAACACCACTTTTTTAACCAGTTCCCCCCAGATTCAAAACATTAGACGCACAAACACGGCACTATCGGCCTGAACACGCTTTGGATCAAGTTTCGTTAAAAATAATCCCAGCGCGAACTGGTCAAGAATCTTCAGCTGACCATTGTTAGAAATTGAACCAAAAAATCCACTTTTCTTGAAAACGTTAGCACACTTTAGTGCCTGCTCGAGACTTGAGGTATCTTAAGGTATTTCATAATGTGATAGTTTTGTTTTGAATATTTGCAAATGATGTATATTACCTTGTAAGTCACATCTACATACGAGGACAAATTATATTAACACAATTTCTTTAAAAGAGACGAAGTTATTACTGTGACTGTTGCATTTTTCAGAGTAGCATCGTAAAAAGAAAGAAATCCAAGATATCCGTGAACGTGTAAGTCAGTCATTTTCAGTCCAGTCTATTGCAGGGCATAGATAAGAATGGCAACACATTCTATTAATCCTCTAGGTAAACCGCTGGTGGCTCTTGTCCCAAGATGGGGGGTAGCGACCGGGGTAGCTCCCCACCGTAAAACCAACGGTATAGTAACAGGGCGCAGACTCCCAGCCCTAGTCCTAGCCCCACTCCTAGATAGCGAAATAGCGACCTGTGTTTGCGCCACCATTCACTCTTCCGCTGTTTGCTCCTTATCTCGCCAACCTTGTCTTGTATGGCTCGCGTCTTCTCCTCTCTTCGACGTCGCCGGAGTTCCGTCTCGCTGTGAAAATAACAATCACAGTCGACTCTCGTTAATACAAACTCAGTCAGACTTTGCCAAAAATGTTTGTTATACATGTATCAGATTTTTGTATTAACCAGTTCAAGGTGGGATTATTTTGACATTGACTGGGCCCAGGCGCGAGATTTTTATCCGTCATCTGTTTTGAATTCCGGAAAAACTTTGTGCGTATTATATATCCGATGCAAACTGGTTAACAGATTGTGTTAACGAGAGTTGACTGTATAGTACAAACAAAAATTGCCGATGGACTTGGTTACATTCTGGAGTTGGATGTAAACTTTTTTTCATACATAAATCCAAATGTTGATTGCTGGGTTGATACTTTCGATGCAGTAGCCCAGGTCAAAGGTTATTCAGGATAAAAGCAATGACGTAACACGATAGCCCACTCTGAAATTAACATATGCGCATCGTGTGACCACCTGGTGCGTCTATACACTCGCGCGTTAGTTATCCTGAATGACCTGTGACCCATACACATGCACAGTTAAAGTATCGAACTGGCTTATTTAGGAGTTGATTTATCTATTAATTCCTTTTTCTTAAACTGGGTATCATATTCAGTACTAACAATGGCACTATGGATAGGTGCCAGCACAAAATAAACAAATAAACTACTTAAAAATTGCATAAAAGCTTAAGAGATTTAAATGAAATCTGTCTTCCGGTTCCATATAGCAGTTAGTTATAAAAGTCATAAATATGAATCTCCTAACCTACATGTATTCATTATTGAAAATTACAGCAAAAGCAAATGGTGTTACTACCTTTAAAGCCTAGGTCACACTTTCACGATTTTAACAACGATAGTCCACGATTCACAAAATCCGGGTGATTCGTGGACATACTCGTAGCGGCATCTTGGTGAATCCTGATGAGTCGAGATGAATCTTGGCTGGTCGGCTAACTCCCGACAGTTTTGAACTGTTCAAGCGGTGCTATGATTGTTAAGGGCAGTCGCAGTGCAATCGTAACTCAATCGCACATAGTCGTAGTGCCATCTTGTTAGCATTCCTGGCCTTCCATGGCCAATTGTGCTTTACTTTTTATCACGAAACACTACAAATATCTACGATGTTCTAATCTTAGCGCAATCGTCTCTAATCGTAGAGTTGTCGTGATGAAACGGCTTCAAAATCGTACAGACATTGTTGATATTTGTAGTGTCACCGTAGGAGGCTGCAATCGAGGCCACTTTCACCCCAATTAAAACTGCTACGACTAATCGGGGGGCTGTGATCGCAAATGTCGTGACAGTGTGACCTAGGCTTTAAGCATATTCTTGTATACATGTACGTTTCACCCAGAGTCATTGCCATAGGACACCAGTGATTTGTAATAACAAATCTGGTTTTTAATTGTTAATATTTTGCTTTTTATCAGCATAATGGTTTATAATTATGTCGGTGAAGGTAAAACGATTCCAAACAAGTATGAATGTTGAAGCAGTGCCGATGATATCTAGAAGCAGTGCGATGCGGGTGATTTCAAGTTTTATCTGGGCCTAAATTTATGCACGGCTAAGCATAAACATCACAAGGTACTTTGTACACCCTGGACCTTTTTAGCTACAGCCACAATCTTTCAAAATTTTCTTATTTGACTAAGGATTTTAGGGAATGTTTTTAGGTCGAGGTTAATTATTAAAATCAAGACTGCTTCGCTTCATCGTTATCAAATAAAGACAAAACAAACCAGTGTTATAGTATCAAAGGTAAGCTTTCGTTAGTTTATTAGGTAAACTCACAAATCTGATTCAAACGAGACACCGATTTAAAACATAACCACTTATAGGAAAATAGTTTAAAGAAATCTCAAAGAGATAACGAAGGTTTAAAACAAATGGGTTATGACTCATGCACATGTCTCAATAACCAAAACGTAATTACATTAATAAATAATATATTTTACAAAGGACTTTGTTAAAAACAAAAGATACCCTCCAAAACACTTGACATTAAATCTTTTGAATACACTCTCTGAATATGGGGGGGGGGGGGGGGGGGGGGGGGGGGAGAGAAAAGAGGGGAAATCAGGTGTGGTTGACCAGTATTGTAATAGTGTGATATCGGATACTGTAATTTTATTGGTTTAACCAGTTCGGGCCGGGAATATTTTAACATCACCGAGGCGCGGGATTATTTTTAACAAAACTTGAGGCGGGTTCAGGCTGATGGTACCGGGAAGCACACCTACGCATTTCCAGCCTTTCTCGCTGCTGACAGACGTTTTTGCGTCATCCGTTTTGAATCCGAGGCAAACTTTGTGTGTATATATACGTACTCCGGCGCGAACTGGTTGATACGATCAAATGTCAAATTACATTGAAAAATCTTTTAACCCAAAACATTTGTAGATTAACCCAGTCCATCAAAATCCATTTCCTGTTTGAGGATTTTAGCGGATTCAGGATAGCTCCATATTGAACAAACTGGAGGAGTGTGATGGATTGAGGATTTTAAGTCTAGCGTTAATGCAGGAGTTTGATGGATTCAGGATTCAGAAATTTAGGTGATAGACTGTGATTGACTATGGAGAAACACACTGCAATTATTTGTATGCCACCATGGTATCCTGAATCCGCCAGAGTCCATCAACTTTTGCTGGTGGATTATTGGCAGGGATGTCCACTGCAAGTCCACCACAAGTCCACCACAAGTCCTTCAGTTCCAAATCAAATCGCAAGCTATTCAAATGAGCTTTGACAAAAGCATTCCTTGTCATTGTTCAACCAGTTACTTATGACTGGCTTTATGACTGGACTTGTGACTGGACTTGCAGGGACTCGAATACAACTCTGATTATTGATGGACTCAGGACACTGGCGGATTCAGGATACTTTCTAGAAAAAGCAGTGAGGGGGTTAGGGTTAAGGAGGGTTAGTGTAAAAGCAAAATTTGCAAATATTGTAGCATTTGGCAAAGCAAGGGTTAAAGCTTTTTATGTCTCATAAACCCTTTTCACACTACAGTCTCTCAGCCCGGGTTAAACTTGACCCTAGGTGAACCCACTGCTGCCTCGGGTAGAGTTTTTGATTTTTCTACCCCGAGTTCAACCCTGTATCGCTTAACGCTTGCTTCATGCAAACTGGAGCATATTTCTCTCAGTTACTACCATTTTTAATCCATGGTGAAAATCTTTACCCTGGTCCGGAGCAGGGTTGAGTTCAATCTCGGGGTTGACACAGGTTTGGCCTGGGGTTGAACATGTTCAAGTGTGAAACGCTGCATGATTTCAACCCTGTGTTAACCTCGAGATTTGTCTAGTGTGAAAAGGGCTTATATAGGAGAAGTCACAAGAATTATATGTTACACTGCATAGATGTAATTCATTTCTTGTAGGAAACAATACAACCAAACTACTATTGACTGCTGTGATGCAGATCATTATAATTAATTCACCCTTTTGTCACTATCTTTTGTCCTTCTTACAATTGATAGGTACAAAATATGCTAAAATCCTTTAAACTGTAATCCTGTGAGGTTGTAACAAAACCACTTCTTACAATCCTGAATGTAAACTTTAAGCCTAGGTCACGCTGTCACAATTCTAATGACGATAGCCAACGATTCACAAAATCCGGGTGATTTGTGGACATACTCGTAGCGGCATCTTGGTGAATCCTGAGGAATCTTGGGGAGTTGGCAAACTCCCCCGACAGTTTTGAACCGTTCAAAAGTGTCGTGGCGGTGCAACAATTTTTTTAAACCGTAAGGCAGTCGCAGTGCGAATGTTACCTAATCACGCAGTCGTAGCGCCATCTTGTAGGCATTTGCGTTCCGTGGCAAATCACTACGAATATCCACGACTGTACTAGGATGTTCTACACATATGCTAATTTTAGCAATTGGCTGTGGTTGGCTATAATCGTAAAGAAGTCCTGCCTAGTCTCTATGCTATCGTAATAGAACCGTAGTACACCGTAGCAGGTCGTGATAAATTGGCTTCAAAATCGTACAGACGTTGTCGATATTCGTAGTGTCACCGTAGAGGGACCGTGAGTATTCGTAAGAGGCTGCAATAATCAGGGCACTCCTCTCCTGATTCATCGCTGCAAAAATTGTGACAGTGTAACCTAGGCTTTAAGTTGGCAGTAAACTTGAATAACAAAACCATGTGCATCAGAATACTTTTTGTGAACTGTAAGTATTGCGGATTTAAAGCCGTTTGGCATAAACATGAATGCATTGGTTGTTTTTACTCCAAACGTGTTTTCACAACTCTGCGAAATTGCTACAGCTACTAATATGTTGTGTACTTTTATTTGGGTTGTTTGTGGTAATTTTTTCCCTTCAAAATCATGAGAATGTTGTCCACAAATTTGGAGTGGAGGTGCCTGAAATAGCCTGATCTTTTAGACAAGTTCATAGGGACGTTAGTAATAGCGATGCCACACTGCCGGCTGGAAAGAATTCCATATCCGGACATCAGATGAGGTTATGCTGAGGATGTACTAAGCTTTACCACAAAGGACGCTTTCATTTCGGAAGGTTTTGTAAACAGAAACTCGGATGATGTCCGGATATGGATTTTTTTTCCTGCAGACTCAGGTGAAAAAGTAAGAGAAAAATAAGATAACACTTTTACAGATTCCCTCCCCTCCCCTCCCCCTCCCCTCCCCCCCCCCCCCCCCCCCCCCTTCTCTTTCTCTCTCTCTCTCACCTTGTGCCAGGGTTGCCATCATGGTCTTGTAACTTGACATCGTTTTCTTCCTCCTGTTTGGCCGCCTTCATGTCGTTGCCGTCTTGCCCCTCTGGCGAGTGAGGGCGCTTTAACTTCCTTGGAAGTGGCGGTGGGGCATCTTCTTCTCCATCCTAGTTCAAAAGTAAGGAGCAATTAAAGACTATGACATGTTTGTTTAACCCTAGGACCAATTTCATGGAGCTGCTAAGCACAACATTTTGCTGATTATTAAAATTCTTTACTAGCAAAAGCAAGGTTACAAACCAAATGTTCAGGCAATGTATATTGTTTGCGACGGGTATTTAGCTGGTTTTAGATTAGCATGAAAATCACATGTAGTTTTGGCTGGTAGCCTGATTTTACCGAGCAAGACTTTTTTGTACTAAGCAAATTTGTGTGCTAAGCAGCTCCACAAAATTGGTCCCTGATGGGTTCGGAGAGAGCTCGAGATGGACATATGTCCACAAAATAAGTGGGGAAGTTTGTTAGATTTGTTTCACTTCGGAAAAAATAAGTCATTCCGTGCCAAATCACCGGGAGGTTGTCCGAGGTCCTACTCCAATTTGGCTGAGAAAAATGTCATCAGCATGTGTTATCATCACTCACAAAATGTTAGTGCCCAACTCTCTAAGTCATTTCTGAAATATGACCCTTGGAAAATTCTCACCCAGCATTTTTGAAAGCTTGCGTTTATAGAGCGCATTATGATTTTGTCCAAGGAAGTGATAGACAGGCTGAATGGCATTCAATCTTTCTTGCAGTAAACGAGTAAAATGTCTGACCAGTTGTTGTGACTGGCTCACCTCGCGAGCTAGCGATTCCAGCCCTTTGCCGTCCAGTATAGCCTGTGCTCCGGCAAGGATGGCCAGGTAGCTGAACCGCAGCTGGTCGTGGGTCTGTATCAACCCCATCCGGCACCGCCTCATGTCCAACAGAAGCTCCTTCACGCTGACGCCATTCTGATGGCCTGCTTTCTCTATCTGCGAGCGAAAAAAAAAGGCAATACCAGACCTTATTTTAATGAAGTCATTTTCACCAAATGCATTTTACCTTATGTTGTATTAATTTCCAATGATGGTCGGCCAACTATCATTGGGAAAAACCCGACTATCAAATTTAGTTAGTCTACATTTTGTTTGCAATTGGTTATTAGGTCCCAAGTCAATTAACTAATAGTTTATCAACCGGGAGCCGATAGATTTTAATTCTTTTTTCAACCATTGCCCGCTTCTAATGGAATCGTTTACAAGTTTAACCAGTTCGCGCCGGATGACATATATAAACGTAGTTTCCCCCAAATTCAAAACGGATGACGCATAAACACGCCAAGTTCAAGTTCGGAAATCTCTGTCAGCAGCGAGCAAGGCCGGAAATGCGTGGGTGTGCTTCCCGGCACTATCGGCCTGAACACGCTTCGGATCGAGTTTCGTTAAAAATAATCCCGCCCCTCGGCTTGGTGACGTTAAAATAATCCCGGCGCGAACTGGTTAAAAAGTAAGATAAGTAGTTTGTGGCAACACCACGGTAATACTCTTTAGTGAGATGTATGGTTCTGAAAAGAACCGGAGGAAACTCAATGTTTCGGACAGTATGCTCTGCCTGTCGTCAGGAATATTAGTATATGTGACCTGTTCCAACGAAACCCGGACAAAGTCGACTTTTAAGTTTTTCAGATTTTGCTTTTTTCAAATTCTCTAGGTTCTCAGCTTTAAAATGATGTATCATTTACATATGTACCCCCACCCTATCTTCCCTGGGGTCTGGATTTAGTGATACAACCCTGACAACCTAATTATGAGATAAACAGCTTTGAAGTTCAGAAAAGCGTATTATTTCTGTACACAAATGTTTCACAAAATTGACAAAAAAACACACTTCTGGTAGACGGATTTTGTTCAAGGAGATTGTAGATTAATAGTGAGTGACTTAGGAAAACCTAAAACTGGTAAAATCCATCCCGAAATGACTTCAGGAGTACATTGTGACATTTGTTGGAACAGGTCATATATTACCGATGATGATCAGAAAATACAGCAGCTTTGGATGTAAATTTTTTTTGACAATCTAAGGAAAAAAAGATGCAGGTGGGTACAAGAAACTGTTGTTGTTGTTGTTTTGCCTACGGTCCTTGACCACTTGACCACTAACTCACCAGTACTAAACACGTGTCTACCAAGCAGAATGTTCCAGAACGTCCAATCCCGGCACTGCAATGAATGACCGGGGGCCCCACATCTTCAGACAGGGACCCCGTCTGCCGGACGTGGTGGAGAAACTTCAGGAATGCTTTGGGGGATTTGGGCACGCCGAAATCCGGCCACCGAGTGTAGTGAAGATGAAGGACCTCTGTGGACTCGTTTGTCTGGGGGGGGGGGGGGGGGGGGGTTTGAGAAAGAAATAACACTAATAATTTTTCAGTTGGTTTAAATTTTACTTGAATTTGTACTTTGTTGGATACATTTTCAGCAATCCACTATAAACTGAGTTGTCATAGACTATTGCTAATAGTCTCTGAATTTGTCTTTCTTTGTATGGTTATCATCACAAGCTTTTGGAGGGCTACTCTTAAGAGGTTGTTTTTTCAAGAATATCTCTAAACTATTCAGCTAACAGTCCTCAATTCTCCAATTTCAATATGATTTTGCACACATCCTAGAGAATTATGGTTGAAATGTTTATGGTGATATTTTTTTAATCTAAAACATAAAAGAGCAAATCTCTTGATCTCTGTACGTCTGCATTTTCCTCGGACACCGGCGGCCTGACAGCCTTTAGTTACATTTAAAATATAACAAATTCGGAAATATATTACAATGTTCACGATCTCTTACTTTTCTTTTTTTGAGTTCCAAGGTTCGGACGGTGTAAAAGGAATGTTCATCTTCCCTCAAGATGCTGATTTGTAGGTCTGCCTGCTCACACTGTATCGTCTGTAAGTGATTGACAGGGTAATACTGTGCACACTTCCTCTGCAAAATAAAAAGAAAAAACAATATTAAGATGAATGACGTACATGCACGAGGCATGGTAGAGGGCTGTATTGATTATAGTACTGCAAAGCTGCCACTATAGACCGTGTAAATGTCTTGCGCATAAAAGGTCACGATTTAACTTTCAGGCACCTTTGAGCCGTGTTCGCATGGGACTTCGTCATACACACGCACCACTTGTTACTAGCGCTCGTTGGCCAAACCTGCAGTTAGGCATTAACTTCTGGTTCCATTGTCTCCATGTAAAATACCGTAAAATCACACATACGAAGGAATTTTGTGGTCGATAGCTGATCGCGGCATGAGACATGGGCTTTTGAATCTTGGCTTGTGCTAACTCCTATTTCTACCTCCATGGTTTAATGTTGGGAGATTTGCCAATTGGGCGACATTTGCCACTTGAGGCCGTGTACTGGACAACTGTTCAATGTCAGGTCGCACTTTTGCGGTTAAAGGGATCGTATACGTTTGGTAATTACTCCAAAAATTATTGGCAATAAAAACTTACTTGGTAAGAAGTACAGCAGCTTTGGATAGTATAATGCATTTTTAGAAACTTTTCACTTCGAAGGTTATGTAAAAAGATATCACTTTTTATCCCCAAAAATTTGAATCTGAGAAGCGTTTAACATTTCTCAGACCGTGTATTCCAATGCAGATTATTCTTCCTGCGTGGACATAACCGCTCCAGATTTTCGGCAATATCTCAAAATCGCTACCACCTTTTGAAATGAAATTTTTACAGGTTAGTTTTATGGTATATATCTATAACTATATATGATTGAAACAAATAGTGGGTTCCAATTACCAAACGTATAGGATCCCTTTAAAGGCGAAGGTGTGCGCTCTATCCGAGTGCCTTTTTTTTCTAATTCAAAGTTAAAACCATGATAAGCAACAACAGAAAATGTGGACTTACCGTTCCCTTTTCAATGATGTTATTGAGCATAATGACTGCCTTGCTTTTCTGTTCCCATATCATCTGCCAGAAATGTCCAATTGTCGTGGGAAGGGGACCCTGGTGTCGGACCAAAACACAAGGAGAAACAAAAGCGGAGAAGAAATGCTAGTAACTGAATTACATCATCAGGATTTATCCAAACTGAGCACTTTGAGTATAAATTGTGCTCACCAAATAAAGAGAAAAATACGTCCACCATAACCCTTTGTAACAACTGATAATGTACACACATGTAGTAGCCAATGTAGTAGCCAACGGATAATGTAGTAGCCAACGGATAATGTAGTAGCCAACGGATAATGTAGTAGCCAAGGGATAATGTAGTAGCCAAGGGATAATGTAGTAGCCAACGGATAATGTAGTAGCCAACGGATAATGTAGTAGCCAAGGGATAATGTAGTAGCCAAGGGATAATGTAGTAGCCAAGGGATAATGTAGTAGCCAACGGATAATGTAGTAGCCAACGGATAATGTAGTAGCCAACGGATAATGTAGTAGCCAAGGGATAATGTAGTAGCCAAGGGATAATGTAGTAGCCAACGGATAATGTAGTAGCCAAGGGATAATGTAGTAGCCAACGGATAATGTAGTAGCCAAGGGATAATGTAGTAGCCAACGGATAATGTAGTAGCCAACGGATAATGTAGTAGCCAACGGATAATGTAGTAGCCAACGGATAATGTAGTAGCCAACGGATAATGTAGTAGCCAACGGATAATGTAGTAGCCAACGGATAATGTAGTAGCCAACGGATAATGTAGTAGCCAACGGATAATGTAGTAGCCAACGGATAATGTAGTAGCCAACGGATAATGTAGTAGCCAACGGATAATGTAGTAGCCAACGGATAATGTAGTAGCCAACGGATAATGTAGTAGCCAACGGATAATGTAGTAGCCAACGGATAATGTAGTAGCCAACGGATAATGTAGTAGCCAACAGATAATGTAGTAGCCAACAGATAATGTAGTAGCCAACAGATAATGTAGTAGCCAACAGATAATATCACACACAAACTGATTGATATTGTATCACTAATAGATAATGTAACAACAAAATGGAAACCTGTAGAAGAGAATAAGACAATGAGATTGAAGCAGGTACAGTTTTAGAGGTGGGAGGAAAACCCCAGGAGAATATCCCAAGGGGAACCCACAGAGTCGGGCAATGATTGAAATCCCAATCCACATACTGGCCAAGGCTGGATTCGAACCCGGGTCACAGCACTGGAAGGCGAGGAAAGCATCGCTTACGCCAACCAGACTATGATTTAGGATTAACAATCTTTGAAGTTTAACCAACAAATTTTACTAAACTGAAGGTGTATTCTAGAAGAATTTGGGGAGTGGGAATTGCAAGATGTCACGTGAACTTCCTCCCTTCACTTTCATGCCTCTGCAAAATTAACAGTGAAGTTGTTCTTTTTTTTACTTTCACTCCAGTAGCATCAAGGCCATAGGAGCTCACACCTATGTCCTGGGACTGTGCAATGCATACATGTACATGTATGTCCTTGGCACAATTTGAGGTCGTTCAACCAGGAAGTTACCAATAACCATATTTTAACCACCGAAAAAAAAAAATCACGATTGTCAGACAGTGATCGCAAAAACAAAAGAACAAGAACAACTGCCCGACGCCAATTGAAATCGAACGCCGTTTTTCTTGCTTTTTTCTCGGCATCTATGATTGTAAAATCCAGGTCAGTTAAACGATATTTATTATGAAATACAACCCCCAAGTCCACCCATTCCCGATAATTCAAGCAAATACCAATGGTGTATCCTACCTTTATGTACTTGCACACTTATAATGTTACCATAAAACAACAAAATATTTATCACACACACAAGCGATTTTAGTTTCTTTGCTTTCTTTTGTCAAATTTAAATTATTCACAAATAAAGTAAGATAACATTCTCCCAATTGGAATAATAATATTCAAATATGTCAATTTTGCAAACTAGTAAATCAATACTACCGGTACCTACATTTCCAGACATGATATTTGACTCTGGGGGATAAATTAGGAATAGGTGTCCTAGAGGGAGCCGCAAAAGTCTACAGTCCACTGTAGTACAAAATGCTAAAAATAGAAGAGATATATATTAGGAAATTTGAGCAGAAAAAGATACTTTTAGTCGAGATTGTTTGCACCACAAGTTGCAGATTCACACAATGCTGTTGTTGGTTTGGATTGATTCTGATAGATTAAACTGCTCAAAAGAAGATTCCACTTACAAAGTTGTGTTTAATGTACAGTTTGCAAAACATGTACAGTACATATGTACACGTACATGTACGTACACCCTGTACGTGCATATATACAGTTTTTTTCTACGCATATCTTAGCGATTTTCCTGGAATAGTGTCTTGCCTTGGTAAACAAATTTGTGCCTGCTGGCAAATTAAAGCGTGGCATGATTTACGGTTAAAAACGGCACTGCATCTTATGACTGGCCCTCAACACTGGCATCACTGCGCCCCAGCCCAGCACAATCACATTAGTGGGATCACCAGTGCTGGGATTTCTGAGAAACTGTCCGACAAACAGAAGACGTTGTCAGATGTAAAGATGCGCCCTAAGACTAACGGGTCCTTAGGGAGACAGGTGTACATTGCCTAGGGATGGGTTGATTATGCAAACAAAAACAGGTGCACGGGAGAATCCGTGGAAGATATACCACTGAGGTGGGAAAAACAAAATCATTAACCCTTAGAATGTCTTAGGGCATTCATTTGGGATACAGTACACTGTACTACAAATTACTAAACAATTACCGGTAGGCCAGTGTAGTAAGGCATACAAATAAAAAAATGTTATGTTGGCGTAACCCGACCGACCCAAAAAATACTTTAATAATAATAATTTAATAAAATAATGTTTATTTTCTGTGGAAAAAATTAATATTGATAAGCAATACAATTGATTTTTATTTTGTATATTATGCAATATAATGTATAGGAAAATTCCTAAATAACTATAATTTTACTTTCAATATACCGGTATCCGGCATATATTGTGAAAGCCTAAATGCAGTACGTAAATGCAGTAAAACATGTTACACACAAAATGTACTTCACACTTCCTGAAATTTGCAAACTGAAACAACTATAAATTTTGTTGTACTACCGGTAGTTTTAAACATAATGTAAGCATAGTGTGTGGTGTACATGAACACACATTCGCATTTTTGTATCACTGTGGAGACATGGCTTTGTTCTCGTGTACAAAATGGTTAGAAAGTCGAGCACGTTTTTCAAAATGCTCCCATTTTAACCATATTTTTTTTCATGGGTTGCACGGGAGAATCCGTGGAAGATATACCACTGAGGTGGGAAAAACAAAATCATTCACCCTTAGAATGTCTTAGGGCCAAGGGGCATTCATTTGGGATACAGTACACTGTACTACAAATTACTAAACAATTACCGGTAGGCCAGTGTAGTAAGGCATACAAATAAAAAAAAATTATGTTGGCGTAACCCGACCGACCCAAAAAATACGGCCGACCCTGGATATTTTTTTTTTCAAGGGACGAAATTTAATGATTAAAATCTATATAAATCTAGTTATAAATACGTTTGAAACCATTTCTGACCGTTTCTCATTGTTGTGTGTGTGGATTGTGTATATATTGAACCTGGACACGCTATCGTGTATCACTACCGGCTTAAACAATTAGAAAACATATCATTTTCATTGCTGGGAGGAGGAGGAGGAAAAAAAATAAAAAAAAAATAAAAAAAAATCCCTACCTTACCTACCCTATTTTTTTGGGCCCGTTACGCCAACATAACATTTTATTTTTTTATGCCTAAGAGTACTGCATACTACAGTTTACTCAAGTAGTATTAGGTGACATTAGGGTTAAAGCCTCAACTACCGACCGCTTTGCCTGTACTACATGTGTTAAGTATTAGAGTTTGCACCAAATCTACCAAAATCCATCACTCACTGATTCTTATACATGGGATAATGGAACCATCACTGAAGTGGTGGTTGATACTGATGGACTTACATGTAGTACTCGTGGCTTTAATTACATCAGCAGTATTGCATTGTACTCATACTCATGGAAAAGTACTTGTACCTGGGGCAAATTTCATAAAACATGTAAGCACACAAATTTGCTTAGCACAAAAAAAAAATCATGCTCAGTTAAAACAGGTTATCGCCCAAAACTCCACGTGCTTTTCATTCAAAGCAAAAAACCAGCAGAATACCAATCACAAACCATTTATAAACATCCACTAAAATGTTGGTTTTTAACTCTGTTTTTTCCAAGGAAGATTTTTCATGCTTGTGTTTAACAAACAGTACCTGAGTGAGGATATATCTGCGGTTGGCTGGTTTCTCCGTTACCAGCTAGCGTTGATGTAATCAGAAGTTCCATTGTCGAGTACTATGCGCGTGTGGTTGTCTGCGTTATGGAGAAACAAAACAAACCCACACATTTCAAATGAACCGATATTTGTTTGTGATTAGCAATTGTTGCCCAATGTCTGTCAAAATATCATCCGACAAAATGCAACTATTTTTCTTAATCTAACTAAAAAAAAACCAGAGTGCAAACAGTGTTTAAAAAAAAATATGTTGGTGAAAGACAAAACCCAATATTGAATTTACATCTCCCCAACATCAATATTTCATCTAATGAATAGTTTAGTTGCGTTCCCCACTGCTTGATCAGATTGCAATCAGCCAGTCGACCCCGGTCAAGCTTGATGGTAAAGTGGTATAACAAATAAGACATCTGCACTACAAAGCTTGAAGTAGTGGATTCAAGTCCCCCCCCCCCCCCCCCCCCCCCCCCCCCCCCCGTAAAATTATTTTTTTCCTATTTTTGATCGGCACAACACCGAGTATATAGTGTTTACAAACACAAATATATCTGTAAAAAAGCAAAAACCAAATATTAAAAATTGCAATATGTTTGTTTCGTTTTAGAGAATCCTTTCTGGTACAGAAACTAGCCTATCCTTGTATCATTCCAGGAAACATACCTGGAAGGTTTCCATTTTATTTAGCTCAAAGGGCTATTTTCAGAAGAATGTGGAAGCGTTGATACTGTATGTGTACTAATATGGCTGTTGCAAGTTTAAAATTGATTTCTAAGAATAGTTTGTCAGGTCAGTTAGCCACGTTCTCTCTATACTCTTGTGCTACACAATGAGGGGTGCTGAATGTATACACACTTTAAACGCTCATCTTACAATATCCTAGATGTACTTAGAATGCAGGATAACAATCCACATAAAGATTATTGTGTAGTTCCAGTGGTGCAACAGATTGAATTTCACGCCTGTGCATTCACTGATGATTTAAGCCTGTTACGTGCTGTCCACCACAATGGATAAAAGTAGTAGTACCCATCAATTCCCCAAATTGTACAATTTTATATACCATAAAAATCAATGACATTGGATTTGTTGTTTTAATAGTCTACTTTTGCATACTGTAAGGTTTTCGGAAGAGTTCAAGATCATGAAAATCGGACTAACCTAACTGAAAATACTTTGGGGAAAGTGAACAAAATTACCGACCTATATTTATTAATTCTGCCTGCGCTAGTTACTCAGCGCCACTTCATTAGCTATTCAAAAGTTCCTCTAAACTTGCCAAATAGCAATATTTAAAGCATGAAGTCGCAAAAATGTAAATTAGAGAGAGAAGGTGGGAGGGGGGGGGGGGGGGGGGGGTGGGTTAGAATGATAGACAAGAGAATATTTGTGCTTTTGCCCAAAGGATGAAATTTCCATCTTCAAACATAACGGAGTGCATTATTAGTTTGGTTTTTACCGGTAGTACGATTTTAATGATCTAAAATTCTTATAAAAGGTTACAGTATGACAAAGTTGCCTTTTACAACAACAAACCTAATGTCATCGATTGTGATGGTGATAACAATCATGTTGGGTATTGATGGGTATTAATCATTTTAGGACAGCCTGTATTAGTTCCTATGCGACTTACATGGACTGACGTCTCTATATCTGTTGTAGGGTTTTGTTCACCTCTTTCTTGCCTCTGTGGTACTGTATTCGTAACTGATGACTTGCAATGTTTATTTTCTGTGGAAAAAATTAATATTGATAAGCAATACAATTGATTTTTATTTTGTAAATTATGCAATATAGGAAAATTCCTAAATAACTATAATTTTACTTTCAATATACCGTATCCGGCATATATTGTGAAAGCCTAAATGCAGTACGTAAATGCAGTAAAACATGTTACACACAAAATGTAATTCACACTTCCTGAAATTGCAAACTGAAACAACTATATACATTTTTTGTTGTACTTAACCGTAGTTTTAAACATAATGTAAGCATAGTGTGTGGTGTACATGAACACACATTCGCATTTTTGTATCACTGTGGAGACATGGCTTTGTTCTCCGTGTACAAAATGGTTAGAAAGTCGAGCACGTTTTTCAAAATGCTCCCATTTAACCATATTTTTTTTCATGGGTTGAAATTTCGACCCAATATACCCTATATTATACCCTAACCCAAACACTAACCCTAACCCACATCCTAATCCTGATTTTTGAGTAATTTAAGTAAAATCCAAAAATCTAATTCGTGAAATTCCCAGTGGAGACCTATTCATCTATAGAAATTTACCCTCCGGAGACGTTTTGTCTCCATTGTACACATTGTACACATTGTGTTCATGTCTCCAGAGGGTACCGTATTTCACACCAAAATGTACATAAATGTGTTGTTTACAGGTTACATGTGTTGTTTACATATCCGTATGTACACCGTTTTGATTTGAATGCAATATTCTCGTACCATCATTCAGTTATACGTACTCTACAAAATCTGTAATGAAAAATGTCTGGAAAGCAAAACAATAATTCAGTACTACGTGTAAATTAAACATTGATATACTTATGTATATTTTACATGTATATTATTATTAAGCAAATTATTTGCAAATATTAAGCAAATTATAGGTCGTTAGTATACATGTACCGGTACATGTATGTCCAAAAGAAGGATGGGTACTCTAACCACAAGTTTTGCCTACTTTCGCAATTACCCCATTTTACAACTTACCCTCAAATGACCTTTGACCTCAATATGTGACCTTTATCACCACCACATGGAAGTTCCATATTGGCTTTATGACCCAAATTTACCAAAATGACAAAAAGAAATTACACGGACGGACGGACTACTGGAACGTACAGAAATAGGGATCGCATCTCGTTCTGAACTTGGCTCAGGCGAGACAGAAAGGTACAGCATATGGGCAGTGCAGTTGCCTTCAATTTGTAAAGAGATCATTAGTTCTTGACACATTAACCCTAACTCCCTCACCGTTGTTATTGAACAATACAATTCCTTCAAAATCCTCCAACTTCCTTTGTTGTGTAGGGAGTTAGGGTTAAAGTTATTTTTCCCAACTAGCTTCCCACAAGAGAATTGACAAGACCTCAAAAATAGGCACACAGGACAGGGCCCATAAAAATACTGCCAGCTGCCAAAATCTTGTACACGTTTTTTTACAACCATACATATTCAACACATTAATTGATGCATACATCTACTACATGTGTATGCATGTCAATGTGTACACAGACTCTCACACACACAGGCCACACAATAATGACAGTGCCATGCCTACAGTGTAGTCTCAATAGACATGCCTGGGTCAATATTGAAAGCTACCCCTTGTGTGCTGGTTTCCAGGAATTGGCTGCTATATTAACACATGTATTGTAAGGCCCTTCAGCACACTGAGGCACAGGCTGGCAAACAGGGTATTTATAATGTATTCAAGCCCAGCATGTCAACACTTCAAGCTAAACTGCTAAATATTATACTAAATTTAAAATATGGGCATGTGGGAGAATTGCCTAGTTATTTCAGCCATCCAGATCGTGGTACATAATTATTGTACATAGGGCTGGAAAATTTAATGTATTAGACATTATAAACGGGAAATGTTGTACATGTAAACTGGTCAAAAGACCCACAGTTTGCAACACTTGTTGGCAGGGGGAAGTGGGCAGGGGGAAAGGAGCAGGGGGAAAGGAGCAGGAGATAAGGGGGGGGGGGGAGAGGGACCGGGAAAGAGGCGGGGCAGGGGAAGAGGAGAAGAGGAAGGGGCGGAGGAGAAGAGGAAGGGGCGGAGGAGAAGAGGAAGGGGCGGAGGAGAAGAGGAAGGGGCGGAGGAGAAGAGAAAGGGGCGGAGGAGAAGAGGAAGGGGCAGAGGAGAAGAGGAAGGGGCAGAGGGGGAAAGGAAAGGGGCAGGGGGATTGGGAAGTAAGATTGGGCCCCTGCCCAGGGGAAGAGGAACAAAGAAGAGAATGTTGACCCATTAAGTTTGCAAGTTTTTCCTTCTAAGTATTACAGAGTAATTGACATCTACACTCACAAAACCATAATAATTAGTAATTAGTTGATGATAGATAAAGACCCATGCGTCATTTTAGGAGTTCATCAGTTTCAGGTTCAGGTGTCAAGCTCAGTAATGTACCAGAAATGGTACATGAAATAAAAATAAATAAATAAATAAATACAATTATGAATAGAAGTCAAGGAAAATGCGCATAAATTAAACAAAATGACAAAAACAATTACTATCATCCCATCTTATTTTTCCTGGTCATAATATTAATAATTTCTAGCAAAAAATTTCTTTAATAGCAAACAATTTTTCCCCCTACTTTTAGATTTTACTATAAACACAACAATACTGAGTGGGCACTTCCATTGGCACCTATCCAACCAGTGTTTATTTGTTTTCTTCTATTCAACTACAGAGAAAAGAAATCATGCAAATTCTTTCTCTACAATTCAATAATAGCGCCCGGTAAATCACTCTGTGGTTCAAACTACTTTTGTTAAATGTCACAGAGTACGTGGTGCAGATGATTGTACAATCAGCTAAATGTACACATGTTTTTTTTAAAGACCATTCAGGACGCTGAAAGGATCAATGCTCCTTGGAAATAGTGCAGGTGCATGTTATTGAATGCACACTCACTATAAGAGAAATGTCCATAAATGTTTTCGACATTTAGGACACTTTTTTCCACTGTTAATGTTGTCTTGTCAAAAGGAAATGTAAGTTTGGCTGTCCTGGTGTGTTTTAAACTTTTAACCCTAGCTCTCTACCCCATTTTTAATACACATGTCCTTCAAAATCCTATGGAGTATCAACTTCCAAGTGCCCTCCCGCAATCCTGCAAAATCCTGCATTTTGAAAAGTAGATTTTGGAGGATTTCGGAAGGTTAGGGTTAAAGATATGTTTGTCATATACCTGTAGAATGCATATGTAATAGCTCTTTTGTGCATTTTTGTGTATACATGCATACACATATGCAGGTAAATACGTGTAAATACCGGTAAATTACTCCAAACCAAAGGATTTTTGAGGATTAAGGAGAGTAAGGGTTAATAAGTTCAACTGCAAGAGACGCTGTAGAGGAATGCTGCTCAAGTCTTCCTAACATGTTTTGCATTGATCCTGCTAAAGGCAAAAATAAAGCAACAGTGGTCAAAACTTCTTGCATACTGCTTTGGTGCATCTTGCTGCATTTAGCAGCTCATAGTACTTTGGCTAGTCCAACATTCCCAATTTTGTAGAAAATGCATGTACCCGGTATATGTACTTAAACAAACAAATGCACCCAACTCTGCATCGACTTTGTATACAACCACAGAAGTAGAGGCAGGATGCTATTCTTTTCCAACAGATTGCACTTTTGCATTTGTTGTATTTCGCATGGTTCTTATTTAGCTGTGCTGGATTTTGTTACATTTACCGTAGCACAACAAATAGGGCTCTGAAAGAAACCCCAATAGGTGTATTACATACATGTATTACACGATGCAAGAAGCCACTCAACATGCATACATGTTGTCTGTTTACAAATCTAGTGTAAATTTGTACATCTCTAAAGGGTTGAGTCTACCCACCCCTTTTCTTACATTAACAGCGTTTGTACTATACATTAACTTCTTCTGATTAACAGCATATATCCATTTAACGAACAAATATGGATGTATTGCAATATGTGACCCGCTCCATCGTAATCAGGAATAAGTCGCTGAGGCCGTTTTACGCAACCGGCCGTTGAAGTGAACGCATCATAGGTGAAAATCGTGACCAAGTCGATTTTCTGAACATTGTATTTTTAGGAAGTGTAGTTATCACAGATTATTGTCATTAATGTCTTGTATGTAAAAACTATCAATAACGATGAAAATGAAGAGGATTTGTGTGCGCTGTCCCTATGATTTTGGTCAATTTTGTTTTATTTCAAAGCTGTTTTTCTCGGAATGTGGATTCGGAAAATAAATATACACCTGTCATATTCATCAGACCATAACTCATTAACCTAAATAGTAACACACTTGTGATGGGTATCATTAGAAAGCTTATGAAATTCCCTTTCTCACCATGTGCATATCTCAAAAAGTCATTTCGAGACTTATTCCTGATTTCGATGGAGCGGGTCACATATTTGATTGTCTTTAGCCCGATACAACTTCCTAAACTGTGTGCTACATGTAAATCATAATAAGAATTTAAAGATTTATGTGGCACAATGATATTACTAGTCACAATGGAAGTGAAAGGACAAATCCTGGGAATGAAAATACACGTACAATCAGCAGTTGAGGAAGCAGGCCACCACACCATCCTGTGTAAAAGACGTGCACAAAGACCTTCCTGGAAAAGACTTCACCACAACAAACGAACAGATAGTTGGATAACAAGCAACTTGGTTTACATACAATGTAGACTACATAAAGGAAGGTTCATGCTGAGCAAAGGAAATTTGTTAAAGGGTAGTGGCAAATATGGACATGAAGTTATTGAAGTCATTTTGTTAAACATTATAATACTTTGGTTTTCAGCTTTTGCTTTCGTGTGAAGTACAGTACGATACACATGAACCAATGTCAGATTATCTTTGCCATGCACACTAAAGACTAAGTAAATATCCTTGAGGTGTTCGTTGATTTTTTTTAAAATATAACCGTTTGTCAGTTGTGCATTTTGATCAAATGCGTCTCTGAGACGCATCTTTGGAACTCTTATTCTTTTTTTTCCGAAATCACAGCATTGATAATTTTACAGGGAGTTTAGAGTCATTAGTAATTTATCGAATAAGCTTTTGAACAATAATCCAAAATATGCTTACAATCAGGCAAGTAATCCTGGCACTGCACTGCGCTGTGAAAGGTAGCTCAAGTTATTCTACCGAGGTTACGCAATATCAACTGCATTTTCCGACCTTCCGGGAGCGAAAGGGCGCGTGCGGGAAATTTTTCCCCTACTAGACTGGCACTAAATGCAGCACTTGGCACAGCAGCCCACTGCTTGTCGTAATCGCTGATCTTGCGGGACTTAATTTGCACCACGAAAGCTATAGAAACTTATCCTCAAGACGAGAAACTTTTGTTTTATTTGGCCTAGGCCTATAGGTCCTAATTAAACCAGAGTCATCCATAAACCAGGGTAAAAATGGAAACTGGAAACTGGCATTTGCTAGCTGTTTAGGGTCTTATTTATAGGGGAGTTTAACACAAAGATGGTAAAACCTAATGCTAAAAAAAGTCTAATGTATCATTATATTTTTATGATTATTAAAAATAAAGATTGAGTTTATACAAAACAATCGTGATCATCTGACAATCCAAGCAATTACCAATGGTGTAGCCTACTTAAAGCTCTAGGCAGAAGAAATACAATGTTGCAAACCCCATTGTCACAGGTGCTTCTGTTAACAAGTTCGCGCCTAAATACTATTAGCCTTCCATATGTGTCTAAGATCAACTTCCGGGGCTTCGGGGATACTCACGAATAATTCTTGACCTGCAAATCTCGAAAATTTGACGGCGACGGTATTTAAAGTAGTGTGCACTGTTGCTTGCCATCTTAAAAATGGAACCGAAGCCCCGGACGTTGATCTTAGTCCTTAAACACATATGAAAGGCTATATTTTAGGTGATTTTGAATTTGAGGTATTAAGTATTTTTGTGGCGGTGGCGACATTTTGAACCACATTTAAGACATTTTGACTGATGCATGTTACTAAAATACTAGTTACAGTAACCATGCTTTACACAGACTCAGGCTCTAGTATCACCAGATCATTAATATCATCGATATTGACTAGGGCCCAGTAACTCGGACTACCCCTACCCCCATCTTCATCCCCATCTTCATCCCCATCTTCATCCCCATCTTCACCCCCATCTTCACCCCCATCTTCACCCCCATCTTCACCCCCATCTTCACCCCCATCTTCACCCCCATCTTCACCCCCATCTTCACCCCCATCTTCACCCCCATCTTCACCCCCATCTTCACCCCCATCTTCACCCCCATCTTCACTAAGCCTGTTTGTTTACGGTTTTGAATGGAACCGGGTACCCGGTCCCGATCAAAGTCGGGTACCCGGGTACCCGTAACACCCTCCCCCCCCAAAAAAAAACGAAAAAAACCCCCCCCCAAAAAAAAACGGGAAAAAAAAAACCCGTAAAAAAAAAACCCGTAAGTGTTTTCTTATAACGCCAACCCGGAAGTCAGTGTTTTCTTTAAACGCCCCAGCCCCCACCCAGCGTGTTCTATAATGATTTCTTTGATATGCCGATTTGCAAAAGGTCGATTTGATTACATTTGTCAGTGAAAATGTCTGTTATATATATACCAGAGTTTATGAAATAAAAGAAACGTATTGGCGATTAATAAAGACATGGATGACGAAGTCGGCGAACTTCCAAGAGCTCCCCGCTGTCTATTCTTCAGTGAGTTCATCCGCCCAGCCGTCACTGTTAACAGGGTTTCCCCTTAACCTTTTTCCCCCCACTAGCCGGCCAGACCAGTAATGTTGACTTTTGACTAGCCCGCCAGCATTTTTCACTGGTCGGCATGTTGTTTTTTTACCTTTTAGGCTACTTTTTTTGTAAGTAAGCAGCCGCGGCCCTGAACTGCAATGTGATGCAATACTGTTACATATGGCGCAGTCTTGTTATTGGCTATGTGTTCTTCCCTAGTTCCCACCCGGCCCCACATAAAAAATAAACATCCCATAAAAAAGAAACAGTCCAATCATGTCCTTCCTTCTAACAATCTCTCTTTTTCATAGGTTGTAATTGTATGCCAGGAAGAGACATTCCCATCCCCAGCCTATAGAAATTCCAAAGAAATGGTAGGCCACAGTTGGCCGCTTGCTACAATGTATACAATTTGTAGGTCAGCTGTCAATCATTGTCTGGATTTCTTGCCCCTACTTGGAATATAATCGTATTATTATTTACCCCTGAAAACTGTTGGGAAATGTTTAGGAGTTTTTTCAAACAAGTCTTTAAGTACCCTTTCTCTTGTTTTCTATAAAAACAAGGCAAATTACATAATTAACCTTAGGAATTATTTTGATCAAAATGTTTAGGATCTCAAAATATTAGGTGTTAAGGTTCTGTTCCTTTTATTTCTCTTCCTTTTAAAAAAACCCAACGAAACCAGAAATCAATGTTATTAAATAAACCGGATATTTCGCTAGCCTCGTTATTTAATGGTCAGGTGTATGTAGATTTTATTAGACATCAGAAAAACCAAGAATAAATCATATTATTATTTACCCCTGAAATCTGTTGGAGAAATTTTAGGAGTGCATTCAAATAAGTCTTTAAGTAACCTTTCTTTTTTTTCTATAAAAACAAGGACAATTACATAATTAACCTTAGGAATTAAAAAACAAAAAAAGTAGGACTAGAGTTTCGTAAATAAACAGGCTCAGGTTTTGTTTACACCTTTTTATTTGTAAATCAGTACGGCAAACTTTTGTAAAAGTTAATGACCATCGGTTGGCATGGTCTAAGACTAGATAAATAAATTCGCTCGAGGAATATACCGACCAACGCCTTTTAAATAAATTCTGTATCTGCCAGGCAAGGGTTAGCGTAAGTACAATTACAATGTTTGTTTGTTCACTTTATTCCGCCATCTGCGGCGCATCAAAGAAGATCATTTCCTGGCTACGAGAAACTTATTAAAAACCACACACAATGGGTCAACTTTCTTGCTTCTGGAGACGCGTCAAAGATAGTCAAAACCAGTCAAAACAAAACTCAACTCAAAAACCCAAAAAGGAGTTTTGGAATGGTCGGTAATTCACTTTGAACTTTGTAAATCTTAGGTTACAGACTAATTCCAGGTACTACCCGCCATCTGCGGCGCATCAGAGAGAATGATTTCCAGGCTAGTGGCTAGTACAAGAAGCTTTATTACAAACGCAAACAAAAGGTTGATACTATCGTGTTTCATCACTTTCGCGCTTCTGGAGACACATCAAAGATAGTCTAAATAAAACTAAAATATAAACCACAGGAGGGAGTTTTGGAATCGTCGGTAAATTCACTCGGAACTTTGTAAATCTTCTGATAGTGATATTTGAACGCATGTACTTGTGTTTTTTTACATTTTGTGTTGTCTCGGACGTTGCGTCGAAATTTATAAATTCGGTTACGGGTACCCGACCCGATAAAATGGAACCGGTTCTTGGCCTCCGCGGGCGGGTACCCGGGTACCCGGGTACCCGCGACAGGCTTAATCTTCACCCCCATCTTCACCCCCATCTTCACCCCCATCTTCTCCCCCCCACCACCCCCCACCACCTGCAATGTTCTGTACATAAACTTTTGTGTACATAAACATTTCATCTCACATACCTACATAGACCCTCGGCCTAGAGCGGGTCAGTGTGTAGGGACAGAGCAACATTCATTAGAAAAGAAAACCACTAAATGTGTGTCACTGTCAGTCACTATCGCAGCTAGGCCTAGTGTCGGAAATGAAGGAATAAAGCATAGAACATGTCGTAACGTTGGGCTTCGCTCTCGATTCTGAATCAAACACAAAATCTGGCCAGGCCAGGGTAGAATTTTACAAACCTGAAATTCCATTCTCCATGTCCCTTTTCTCTCACACTCGTCGAATTCTTCCTGAACGTTTAACATTTTGCCGGGTGCTTCGTTGGCACAACTTCGTTGAAGAAAGTAACGTAAGAATTTATGAGGTTAAAAGTCGGTTGACGTGACAAAATAAAACCATTCGAAGAAAACAGCACGCCGAATTTACGCACGTCCGTTGCTAACAAAATGTGTCGACACATGCGGCCGTATTTGATTGATCGGTGGATCCGCTCGGTACCAAAGATCGTCTGCGCGGGGCAGCTACTGTATGTAGCTAGCTGGCTGCATGTACTGTACTATCGGAAACAAATCGCGTGACAATCGAGGGCGCCCTCAATAAGCTCAATACTTTTCGAATTATTGATGATTTATACGGCGCAGCGCGCTCCGGAACAAATGAAAAACTCAGTTTTGGGAGCAAGACTAAGGCGAAGCATGGGGCGAAGCTGATGTCAATTTCATAAAACATGTAAGCACAAGCACAACAATTTATTGGGGGAAAACTGGGTTACAAATTACATTTTCAGATGATGTTTATTGTCAGTCAATGATAGTGATATTCAGCTGGTTTTTGCTTAGCATGAAAAGCGCATGGTGTTTTGGCTGGTAACCTGTTTTACATACAACATGTAATGTATGCATGAGTGGCTTCTTGCCAATTAAGGCCAAACTGGTGTTTTTTCCATCCAGAGCCTTGTGCTAAATGTAACAAAATCCAGCACAGCTAAATAAGAACCATGCGAAATACAACAAAATGCAACGGTTAAGATGGTACAATGAGCTCATTAACACATGTATACTGTATAAAATTGAACCAAACGCAATAGTGCATTCTGTCGGAAACGAATAGTACTTCTCTCCTGCTCCCATGACTTTGGTTGTATACAAATTTACAAAGTCGATGGAGACTAGCCAAAGCACTATGTTACCCTGCTAAATGCAGCAAGATGCACCAAAGCAAAGGACTTAATGAGATGACTGCTAAATACAAAAGTATGCCAGAAGTTTTTACCACTAACTTTATCTTTGCCTTTAGCAGTGTCAATGCAAAACAAGTTAGGGAGACTAGAGCAGTATTCCTCCACAGCATCTCTTGCAGTTGGACTTATTAACCCTAACTCTTCTCCATCATCCAATATGCTTTGGATGGTTTGGGAGGATTTATTTACATATTTACCTGCATACATGTGTATGTCATTGTGTACAAAAGATCAGTATTATATGCATACTATATGACAAAAATATCTTTATATCTTTATATTTTCGTGTATACGTCCTCAGGTGCGAACTGGTTAATCAAAGATTTACATTTTCACACTCTGTATGTACTGTTGTCCGTAATTTATTGAAAAGTTGTGGATTTGAAATTATTCGGATCACAATTTTAAAGTTGAATTGATATCATTGCACAGTAGGATTTTGCAGCTTATATTAGAGTTACTTGTAAGATGTACTTTAAAAACATTACTTTTCAGTTTTTGTTGACTTTCTGACATTTTCTGGTACATTACCGAACTTGAAAACTGACCCTGAAACTGATGAACTCCTAAAATGCCGCATGGGTCTTTATCCATCATCAAATAATTATTTTGGTTTTGTGATTGTAAATATATCAATTACTCTATAATACTCTGCCCCTTCTTCTTCTCCTTCCTCTTCCTCCGCCCCTTCCTCTTCCTCTGCTCCTTCCTCTTCCTCCGCTCCTTCCTCTTTCTCTGCTCCTTCTTCCTCCTCCTCCCTTCTTCCTCCTCCATTCCATGCATCCTCCTCCTCCGCTCCTTCCTCTTCCTCTGCTCCTTTCTCCTCCTCCGCTCCTTCCTCTTCTTCTGCTCCTTTCTCCTCCTCTGCTCCTTCCTCTTCCTCCGCTCCTTCCTCTTTCTCTGCTCCTCCTTCTTCCCCCTCCTCCCTTCCATGCATCCTCTTCCTCTGCTCCTTCCTCTTCCTCTGCTCCTTCCTCTTCCTCTGCTCCTTCCTCTTTCTCTGCTCCTTCCTCTTCCTCTGCTCCTTCCTCTTCCTCCGCTCCTTCCTCTTCCTACGCTCCTTCCTCTTTCTCTGCTCCTTCTTCCTCCTCCTCCCTCTATCCTCTTCCTCCCCTCCTTCCTCTTCCTCTGCTCCTTCCTCGATCCTCCTCTGCTTCTTCCTCTTCCTCCCCTCCTTCTTCCTCTTCCTCCCCTCCTTCCTCTTCATCTTCCTCTTCTCCTTCCTCTTCCTCCCCTTTCCTCTGCCCCTTTCCCCCTGCCTCTTTTCCCCCTGCCTCTTTTCCCCCTGCCTCTTTTCCCCCTGCCTCTTTTCCCCCTGCCTCTTTTCCCCCTGCCTCTTTTCCCCCTGCCTCTTTTCCCCCTGCCTCTTTTCCCCCTGCCTCTTTTCCCCCTGCCTCTTTTCCCCCAGCCTCTTTTCCCCCTGCCTCTTTTCCCCCTGCCTCTTTTCCCCCTGCCTCTTTTCCCCCTGCCTCTTTTCCCCCTGCCTCTTTTCCCCCTGCCTCTTTCCCCCCTGCCTCTTTTCCCCCTGCCTCTTTTCCCCCTGCCTCTTTTCCCCCTGCCTCTTTTCCCCCTGCCTCTTTTCCCCATGCCTCTTTTCCCCATGCCCCTTTTTCTCCCCCTTTCTCCCTGCCCCTTACCTCTGCCCCCCCATACCCCGCCCCTGCCCTTTAGCAGTTTAGCTGGGCTTTTATAAATTTACAGAGTTGCATGCCATGTGTTTAAAATACCCCATTTGCCAGCCTGTGCCTTAGTGTGCTGAAGGACCTTACAATACTGTACATGTGCTAATAATAGCAGCCAATTCCTGGAAACCAGCACGTACACAGGGGGTAGCTTTCAATATTGACCCAGGCATGTCCATTGAGACTACGCTGTAGGCATGGCACTGTCATTATATTATGTGGCCTGTGTGTGTGTACACATAGTATACAAATCTTTTTTTTATGCATTCAAACCCTAACATCCCAACTGGCAAATTCTCCCAAGCCGAGGTCAACATAGCCATTAAACAAATGAAGCTTGGCAAGGCTCCTGGTTTGGACAACATACCTATTGAAGTTTGGAGGCTTCCTAAACTCAAGAAATATCTCACAAGGTTCTGCAATGCAGCCCTTGAAGGTAACCGCCCTCCAGAATGGGGCTTGTCCGGCATCGTCCCAGTTCCAAAGAAAGGGGACCTCACCATCCCAGACAATTACCGGGGAATTAGCCTCTCTCAAACTGCTGCCAAGGTATACAATCGACTTCTTCTGAACCGCATTCGTCCGGAAGTTGAGAAGATACTCCGTCCCAATCAAAGTGGCTTTCGTCCTCGACGTTCAACCTCATCTCAAATCCTTGCCCTCAGGCGCCTTATTGAGGAAATTCGTAACCACCAGAAGGAAGCTGCCATCATTTTCATTGATTTCCGTAAAGCATTTGACTCTGTTGACAGACCAACAATGTTTAAGATCCTGCATGCTTACGGTATCCCGGAGGAGACCATTAATGCCATCAAAATTATGTATGAAGATACAAGTGCTGTTGTTCTCACTCCCGAAGGTGAATCAGATTCATTCTCCATCAACACTGGAGTTCTTCAAGGTGATCCTCTCGCCCCCTACCTATTCATCATAGTTCTGGATTATGCCCTGCGGATAGCATTAAACGTAACTGATGGTCTCACCCTCTCACGCCGTAGGAGTAGTAGACACCCTGCCCAATACCTATCCGACCTAGATTATGCAGATGACATTAGTCTGCTTGCTGACACCCTCCTTGATGCCGAATCTCTCCTCCATAAATTAGAAGCTTGCTGCAAATCCGTTGGTCTCTCTCTTAATACAAAGAAGACTAAGTACATGGTCATCAACCCATCTACCTCTGATGACGTCACTGCACTAGATGGAAGTAAGCTCGATAAAGTCGATGACTTCAAGTATCTGGGCTCCTACACCAACACAGCTCATGACATCGAGTGTAGAAAAGCTCAAGCTTGGTCTGCTCTGTTCTCACTGACCAAAGTATGGCGATCCTCGATCTCCAAGACCACCAAACTTAAGATCTTCAAGACCTCAGTAGAATCCATCCTTCTCTATGGTTGCGAGTCCTGGACTCTGACCAAACAGATCTCTGCATCCATTGATGGCACCTATACACGGATGTTGCGGGCTGTACAGAACGTTTCATGGCAACAACATCTCCCTAACTCTGTTCTTTACGGTGCCCTTCCCATTATCTCCACCACCATCAGACAGCGTCGCCTTCGGCTAGCCGGTCACGTTTATCGACATAATGAGCCAGCTAGTCGAGTTCTCCTTTGGAATCCAGAAGCCCCTCGACGTAAAGGTCGTCCCAGCATGACCCTGAAAACATCCATCGAGCTAGAAACTGGTCTGAGTGGTCCATCTCTTTCCAATGCTATGCTCGACAGGGACAGTTGGGCCCAACTCATCAAGTCATCATGAAAATGAATGAATGAAGAAGAAGAAGATGCATTCAATTGATTTGCTTTATATGTTCTAGCCTCCACCTAATGTAGTTGTGGGGACAGGTTCTTTTGTTTGGAAAAAACAGACCGACTAGTGGGGACATTTTCGTGTCCCCATAGCGTGTTGGGTCTCCAGTAAAGGGGTTTAGAGGTAGAATTGGGTTAGGGTATAATGAAAAAAAATTGAGAAGAAGACAAATTAGGGTGATTTTAGAATGTTCCGAGTTTGAGTTTAGAGAGATTTTCTTTATCACACAAACCCAGATAGATTGTCCTCATAACACAATGTACGAAAAGAAATCAAGTACGGTTTTACTTGTACTTACATTGTATGTACATGTACAACATTTTGGCAGGTGGCAGTATTTTTATGGGCCCTGTGTGCCTATTTTTGAGGTCTTGTCAATTCTCTTGTGGGAAGCTAGTTGGGAAAAATTACTTTAATGTGTCAAGAACTAATGATCTCTTTACAAATTGAAGGCAACTGCACATGCTGTACCTTTCTGTCTCGCCTGAGCAAAGTTCAGAACGAGATGCGATCCCTATTTCTGTATCGGTACGTTCCAGTAGTCTGTCGGTCTGTGTATGTCATTTTGTCATTTTGGTTGAAGTTTTGACAAATTGATCTCATTTGAAAACTTGAAGTCAAAACGCATTCAGTTACATGTATGTAACAGTACTCGGGCCAAAGATCATAATTTACGAGGTCGTTGTCAAAGGGGTTGGAATTGTATAATTGTCTCAAGTTTAATTCCAAGCAAATTTTGGTCATAAATCCGATAAGGAACTACCATGGGATGGTGATATTAAAGGTAATTAGGGTAATTGCAAAAATAAACTTTATAAACACTGTAAGCACTCAAGGTTTTTGTTTTTGTTTTTGTTGTTGCTCAAATTAGATTGAGAACAATAATTGCAATTTGTCAGCAATTGCTAATTACAAAAAAAGATTGGTTCATTTGAACCCATGCACTTGTTTTTTTATTGATAATTATTTTTTGCATAATCCACCCAGCCCTAGGCAATGTACACCTGTCTCCCTAGGGCCCCGTTAGTCCTAGGGCGCATCTTTACATCTGACAGTGTCTTCTGTTTGTCGGACAGTTTCTTGGAAATCCCGGCACTGGTGATCCCACTAATGTGATTGTGCTGGGCTGGGACGCAGTGATGCTGAGCTTTTTATCTGGCCTGTTAAGGGCCAGTCATAAGATGCAGTGCCGTTTTTAACCGTAAATCATGCCACGCTTCAATTTGCCAGCAGGCACAAATTTGTTTACCAAGACACTATCGCTAAGACATGCGTAGAAAAAAGCTGTACATGCACGTTAGGCTAATGCACGTACAGGATGTACGTACATGTTTCGCAAACTGTACATTAAACACAACTTTGTAAGTGGAATCTTCTTTTGAGCACTTTAATCTATCATAAATCAACTCAATCAATCCAATCCAACAACAGCATAGAGCTTCGACCTGTGGTGCAAACAATCTCTGCTAAAAGTAATTTTTCTGCTCAAATTTCCTTCTTTTATTTGATTATTTCCTAATATGTCTTCCATTTTTAGCATTTTGTACTACAGTGGACTGTAGACTTTCGCAGTTTCCCCGGAACACTTTTTTCTAATTTATTCCTGAGGGTCAAATATCGTGTCGGGATATGTGGTAGATTTAAGTGCGCAAAATTGAAAAAATTTGAATATTAATCCAATTGGTAGCATGTCATCTTGTTTTGTAGATCAGTTAATTTTAATTCAGTTACATGCGTTTCTTCTCCGCTTTTATTTCACCTTGTGTTTTGGTTTGACACCAGGGTCCCCTTCCCACGACAATTGGACATTTCTGGCAGATGATATTGGAACAGAAAAGCAAGGCAGTCATTATGCTCAATAACATCATTGAAAAGGGAACGGTAAGTCCACATTTTCTGTTGTTGCTTATCGTGGTCGTAACTTTGAATTAAAAAAAAAAAAAAACGGCACTCAGATAGAGCGCACACCTTCGCCTTAACCGGGTTTTTTTTCCCTAGACAAACGAGTCTACAGAGGTCCTTCATTTTCACTACACTCGGTGGCCGGATTTCGGCGTGCCCAAATCCCCCAAAAGATGACTGAAGTTTCTCCACCACGTCCGGCAGACGGGGTCCCTGTCTGAAGATGTGGGGCCCCCGGTCATTCATTGCAGTGCCGGAATAGGACGGTCTGGCACATTCTGCTTGGTAGACACGTGTTTAGTACTGGTGAGTTAGTGGTCAAGGACTATAGGCAAAATAACAACCCCCCCCAAAAAAACAAAATTGAGTTTCCTCCGGCCCTTTTCAGAACCACATATCTTAATTTTTAAACCGGTAAATTATTCCATTAGAAGCGGGCAATGGTTAAAAAGAGAATTCAAATCTATCGGCTCCTGGTTGATTAACCAATTGACATGGGGCCTAACCAATTACAAAGAAAATGTAGACTAACTAAATTTGATAGTCAGGTTTTTCCCAATGATGGTTCGCTGACCATCATTGGGAATTGATAAATAATAAGGTAAAATGCATTTGGTGAAAATGGCCTCATTAAAATTAAGAGGTCTTGTATTGTCTTTTTTTCGCTCGCAGATAGAGAAAGCAGGCCATCAGAATGGCGTCAGCGTTAAGGAGCTTCTGTTGGACATGAGGCGGTGCCGGATGGGGTTGATACAGACCCACGACCAGCTGCGGTTTAGCTACCTGGCCATCCTTGCCGGAGCACAGGCTATACTGGACGGCCAGGGGCTGGAATCGCTAGCTCGCGAGGTGAGCCAGTCGCAACAACTGGTCAGATATTTTACTTGTTTACTGCAAGAAAGATTGGATGTCATTCAGCCTGTCTATCACTTCCTTGGACAAAATCATAATGCGCTCTATAAACGCAAGCTTTCAAAAATGCAAACAAATTCATCAGCGCAACTTTGAATGGAAAAAGCAGGCGGGGTAGGAATTCTCCAAAGGATCATATCTCATAAATGACTTGGAGTTGGGCACCAACATTTTGTGAGTGATCATGACACATGCTGAGGAAAATTTTCTCGGCCAAATTGGAGTAGAACCTCTGACAACCTCCCGGTGATTTGGCAAAGAATGACCCATTTTTACAAACAAACTGCCCCACTTATTTTGTGGACATCTCTCCATCTCAAGCTCTCTCCGAACCCATCAGGGACCAATTTCATTGAGCTGCTTAGCACAACAATTTGCTTAGTACAAACAAAGTTTTGCTCATTAAAATCAGGTTACCATCCAAAACTCATGTGCTTTTCATGCTAAGCAAAAACCAGCTGAATACCTGTCGAAAACAATATACATCACCTGAAAACTTGGTTTGTAAACCAGTTTTTGTCAAGGAAGAATTTTTATGCTAAGTGACAGTTTGTGCTCAGCAGCTCCATGAAATTGGGCCTAGGTTTGAAAAAAAACATGTCTCAGTTCTTTACTTGCTCCTTACTGTTGACCTTTGAACTAGGAAGTTAAAGCGCCCTCACTCGCCAGAGGGGCAACTACATCAAGCCGACCAAACAGGAGGACGCAAACGATGTCAAGTCACAAGACCTTGACGGCAACCCTGGCACGAGGTGAGGGATAGGGAAAGAGAGGAGGGGGCGGGAGGAGGAATCTGTTAAATTTTGATTATATTTTTCTCTTACTTTTCACCTGGGTCTGCTTGTTAGCCTGCAGGAAAAAAATTCATATCCGGACATCATCCGAGTTCCTGTTTACAAAACGTTCCGAAATGAAAGCGTCCTTCGCGGTAAAGCTTGGGACATCCTCGGCATAACATCATCTGATGTCCGGATATGGATATGGAATTCTTTCCAGCCGGCAGTGTGGCATCGCTATACAAACGTCTCCATCACAATACTTGGCTGAAAATGAACTTGTCTAAAAGATCAGGCTAATTCAGGCACCTCCACTTCAAATTTGTGGACAACATCCTCATGATTTTGAAGGAACGAAATTACCATAAACAACCCAAATAAAAGTACACAACATATTAGCAGCTGTAGCAATTTCACAGAGTTGTGACGTGAGAAACCATGCACACGTATCGTTTGGAGTGAAAACAACCAATGCATTCATGTTTATGCCAAACGGCTTTAAATCCGCAATACTTACAGTTCACAATAAGTATTTTGATGCACATGGTTTTGTTATCTAAGTTTACTGCCAACTTAAAGCCTAGGTTACACTGTCACAATTTTCGCAGCCTTATTGGGGTGAACCGCAGCCTTCTGCGAATACTCATGGTCTTTCTACGGTGACACTATGAATATCAATAACTGTACGTATACGACGACGTCTGTACGATTTTGAAGCCAATTCATCACGACCTGCTACGGTGTACTACGGTTCTAGTACGATAGCATCGAGACTAGGCAGGACTACTTTACGATTATAGCTGATCACAGCCAATTGCTAAGATTAGCATTCGTGTAGAACATCTTAAAACAGTCGTGGATATTCGTAGCGATTTGTGATAAAAATCAACCACGATTTGCCACGGAAGGCCACAAATGCCTAGAAGATGGCGCTACGACTGCTTGATTAGGTAACATTCCCACTGCGACTGCCTTACGGTTTAAAAAAACTGTTGCACTGCCACGACAGTTTTAAACAGTTCAAAACTGTCGGGGGAGTTTGCCAACCAGCCAAGATTCATCGCGACTCCTCTAAATTAATCAGGATTCACCAAGATGCTGCTACGGGTATGTCCACAAATCACCCGGATTTTGTGGATTGTGGGCTATCGTCATTAGAATCGTGACAGCGTGACCTAGGCTTAAGGTTTACGTTCAGGATTGTAAGAAGTGGTTTTGTTACAACCTCACAGGATTACGGTTTAAAATATTTTAGCACGATTATTGTACCTATTAATTGTAATGTAAGACGGGCCTCAGACAACTCAAGGGATGGTGTGTCGCCATTGCATCATGTGCTTTACAATTGTTAAGTTGGGTATATGTTATGTCGTTTTGTTTTGTCAACAGTTTTTAAGGGTGTAAATGGATGCGTACCTGTTCTTCTTGCGAACACTCGCCCTTGATTAACTAAAAAATATGTTCACACAGCCTAGAGCAATTGAAATGCCCCACTAAAGCACTATACTAAGCTAATTTGTTAATATTGGGGCGAATATTCTGTATCTTCCGGACCCTCTGTCTTTTTTTGTTGTTCATGGGTGTGTGTTAATCAGTTCAATATGACTACAGTCGCCTCAAGAAATCTTCTTTGAATGAAAAAGATCACACATTTTTGTAGAATTTGAGTGGTATTTAGGTCTCAAAATACAAGTTTCCCGCCTGTTCCTCCTTCCAAGCGATACCAAGCGTGACAAGGTAGATGGCGAGAAGTTCGCGACCGAAAGAGCTGTATCGCATCTCAGCAGGTTTGAGTTGCATGAGAATGGCTTCTGGCATTTGTGTGCTTTCTCTTCAATAGTAGCGTGGTACCAATACAGTGTCGAGTAGATGTCTGCATTGGAGGGAGATGAGCGACGCGAGCGACTGCGTGAGCAGCTACTGGAGTAGCTACTGGAGTGAGTAGGTTGGGTTGTCAAGGCCTTTATCTTAAGAGCCAACTGGTTCACCTCTTCGTAAGAGTTTGTGTTGCGTGCCCCCCGGTCAAGCAGGACCTCGCTCGCACATGTCTCGATGTCGCTTGCAGCCTCCATGATCTCGCCCGCGCCCATATATGCCGCTCGAACCTCCCTTGAACTTGCTTGCAACCGTCTCGTACACACAGTAATGGCACCCTCAGGATGAAGCACACCCCTCGAAGTAGCCCAAATGCATCAATACATAGTGTACATGCTCACTGACCCGTGAAAATTCACGACCCAAGTTGCCCATGTACATGTACACTTTGGCAAACGGGTCATCAATTGATGACTCACTAGCAAGTGCTTTTTACAGATTCGGTTTTGTGCGGAACAAAACAAAACAGATATCAACCGTGTAAATGTACATATATCCCCAGATATTTGAAAATAAAAGGGTGGGGAAATGGGTAGCGACTTAAATGGAATACAATACAGAAAACATGCTGCTGCCTCAATCTAAGCTGTTCGTCATACGAACGCCAGCCCCAACCCGGGAATTGCGCAGCTGCCGTCCTGATTGTTTCAGCGTATTTGAGCAGCTCGCCGCAGTGAGCTGGATGACGGCCTATGTATAACGTCATAAAAGTATGGAAGGCCGTCATCCATTTCTCAATTGCGTCGATCTTTTTTCTTTGGGTTGACACCAGGCGGAAGACCACAGTGTTTCCCTCAACGGCCAGTGTCAATTGCTTGCTGTCAGCAGTTGCCAATGCGGCAACTGCGTTATCGTTATACAGGCTAGCAAAGTCTACGTATTCGCTGTTCCATATCTTCTCTTTTACAGAGAGAGCGATATGGGACACTAAATCTACTTGTGTATTGACGGACGGCAACGGCGTTGGGTCGAAGGAAAGGGCTGGCGCGTTTATAGATAACGAAGCTACCCCAGAACCTGTACCAACAGTACTACTACTACTACTAGTGTAGTTACAATTGCTACCAATACAACTACTACATGTCTTATTTGCTACTTCTTGTGGCTCACCCTCAGCCGGACTGCTGACGGACGTCACGTCGGGTGGAGCTGTTTCCATTGCAGACGCATGCCGGCTCACCGCCGCTGACTTCACGGAGCTGGCCAGGTCAATGGGCACTGTCGTGACAGCTGCTGGTGTCCTCATCCTGCTTGTGTCCTCATCCTGCTTGTGTTTCTTCCCCGCGGAACGGCAGTTGCCGTGGTTGGCTTTGCTATACGCCCGCATGGTCGTCCTCGCGCCGCTGGCTGTCTTGGTGGAGGCGGGATGTCCACACCGCCTTCCTGCAGTTGTGCTGGGGGCTGGGCGCGGCGCTTCGAGCGAGGCATTCTTAACTGGAATGTCCGACGAATGTCCGGTCCTCCTTTACAGTTTCTCCGGCTTGAACCTCGGTAGTCCCGTACCAATGACAATGTCCCCGGAATAACTCAGCTCCACGACGCTGACCTCAATACGTAATCTCTATCCACGCGAAATAAAATGTTCTATTTCCGCGAAACAAAAATTCTCCAAGATAATATTGAAACAAAAGTACTCCAAGATAATATTTTTATCAAGACGTTTATAATATGTGTTTAGTGGCTGAAGGATATTTAATTTCCTTCTTCAATGCAAGCTGCAGCAAAAGTGATTCAGTTTACTTTCTGAGATTTTCGCTTGCGCTCCTGCTTCCAATGCTGGCTACTGATTGGCCATTCTGCGTACACCTAGGCAAGTACGCCTGCAATATTCTGGCCAATCGTTGCCAAGCGCGTGAAATTCTCAGCAAGTTGTCACCCTGGCATCTCACGTTAAGTCCTGCCCCCTTATGACCTGAATACCAGTACTTGGGTATTCCCAGAGCGATTGCTGCCCGTGTGCCGAGTATAATATATTTTATCGCCAATTTGCGATAAAATGGATTATTATTAATTATAAACGATTAAATTATTACTATTCAAATGGTTTGACCCAAACGAAGAAACATATACTGTTACAAATACAAGCAAAATATAGTTACGACATGTTGTAGAAAGAAGGTGCTGGAGGCTGGAGTAACGGCCCAAAATGGCATGAAAATATACTAAAAAGAAGTGATGACAAAATTTAAACAGGAGAGGACATTATTAAACAAAAAAATCAAAGAGACTTATCTGAATAATGAAACTCCTCTCCAGTACGGTGTTCACAAGACCCAGTACAAACCAAAATGACCACACCTCAACCTCCAGCACGACTCTTTTATATCTTTCCCTTTCCCACTTCAATATATTTTTAAAAGAAAGTATGTGATCCCGCAAAACAATTTCGTAAATGTGTGGGATTCAAACCCACGCCATCAAAATGACATAATGTATGCAAATCTGGACCAACTACTAGGCCAGACAGGCCTAGCCATGATTAAAATTCATGTCGACCTCTAATCCAGTCAATCAGGTCAACTATAACACAAGCATTTGTTACAACTGCAATGTTTTTGCAATGCTGTGTTAGCTAGTGGCCTGAAGCTCGACCTTCTTTTTTGATGACTATGGGGATCACCTTCTGGATGTGGTTGATGTACCAGGTGCAAGATTCCACTGTTACTCGCGTTCTCCAGAACAGATGAATGCCTTGCACTAGTTCTTCCTTGTTGGTCTTAGGAAGTGTTTCATGTCGTGCCACAGAAGTTCTGTGACGGTGAGATCGGGTGATTCTGCTGGAAATTTCATCCAGTTGAAGACTGTTGCATGAACTATTTAGTGGCCTTGGCGGTATGTTTTGGGTCATTGTCTTGCTGGAACCTGTGGCTGTCTGGAAAGCGTCTTTGTAGGAAGTTTTCTCCAATATCTCCTCGTAGATGTCACCGTTTATGATGTCCTGGAACACCAATTAGCATCTTCCCTCGCATTGACTTGGACTTTTACCGGGTGTTTTGGCTTGGGCTTCAACTTTCTTGGAGCGTTCTTTTTTTGCAAAAGCAAAGTTTACTATGCAGCTCTAGTTGGTTCTTGATGATGTTGTCAATAACATAAAGAGTAAAGTGCCTTTTTTCTAGAAGTGGGAAAAAGCAGGACTTCGCAGAAACTTTCTTTGTGTTAAAACACCTAGTTGATGATGACGGTACTGGTAGATGGCATAGGCTTTTACCAATGAATCGGTGTCTGATTATTTTACTGAATGTTATATAATTTTACCTGGGAAGTGGTTGCTTGTTGGTTATTTTGCTGTGTGGTATCTTCATTTTCCATTCCACACATCTGACTTGGATACAAATCAACTACAAATTCAGTAAACCAACAAGCGAGGTAGTCCAGATTGGTCTTGGACTGCAGTCAATCATGGCCAATATACAAGTGTGGAATTGTTTCTTATGATTGACCTTGTCGCATCTAAATATGCTATATATTAAGCTTGGACGGTATTGCCTTTTACTATACCGGGATACCGTGACAAAAAAAACCGCGGTATTCGGTAATACCGAGGTGTTATGTTAAGTGGGTATTACGTCATTAATATCAACCCAAACAAATTACAGCGATCACTGCATGCTACGTCGAACCGGCAAACCACGTAATTGCATCTTCATGGCAAATTCTTCAACACCTAAGATTCATTATCAGTCTTTATATTTGTAAAAATGTATCACTGTGATGGATTATTGAAAATTAAAAGCTTACTTTTTGTGGAATCATTGTTTGAGTTTGTAAAGTCATTGATATGTCTATCAAAGAAATGCCGATTGTTAGCGACCGATGCCCAGTCGTAATGCCCATGCACTGCACCGGCACACTGCGAACTTGCTTCCCACGATCATGCTAGCTATCAGTTGGTATCCTGCATCAATGGCAGTGATTCAATTGGCTCATCATGCGATTCATGCCGGCCACCAGCGATTCCTACTGCGTGTGCGTTCGCAGCATATGCAGCGGCGATGTACATGTACTGGTACATGTATTATAATATCGCCCTGTTTGCAGGGCGGGCGTACGACGATACAATCAGAGCAGGCGCCAATAGGAGGCCGTACTGGAGTAATCGGTGTGACGAAACCTTATTTGTGAATGAAAAATGTTCTGGTCGTTGTTTTAGACGGCCAATCAGATTTGTTTAAAATGACATTAGCTCGCGGCGTGCAAGTCGTGCGTGGGAGAAAAGCACGTGTATTACCTTGTGCATGCTGTGCGTATTTCTGCGACGTCTGCGAGGTCTGCCATGTTTGATTCGAGAAAGTAAAGTGGGTGTGGGACTGGGAGCAGCTTTTGGGCCGCATTTAAAAAGTTGTTTGAACTTTCGTCCAGACACTACACACAAAGAAAACCGCAAACACGGCGGCGTAATAAGCAAACTTCAAAGGCCTTTCTGGAAGGACGGCTGCTGCTGAAGTATCGGGTTATCAAGTGGAGATTGACAATAACGTCTTATCTTTCCACTTGATTGAATGCAGACATGACACTGAATGGAATGAAACATGTGGATCGGGTGTTTCTCTTTCTGTTTGAAAGACTTTTGCGAGGTTCTGAACAATATCGCGGTATTGCAATTCCATACCGAGATCACCGGTATTTCGGTTTTTGTAGATCATTAGTACCGACTAGTCGGTAATAAAACAAAACCGTGACTATCCGGTAATACCGAAATACCGTCCAAGCCTACTATATATCTCTTGATGATACATGTATGTTGCGATATATTCTAATACTGTCTTGTGCATACAGCATAACAAAAGCAGGCTGAACCCTTGCTTGTCTTGAATCAGATTGACGATTGACTATATTTATAAGACCTTGAAATTCATTTTCATTTGAATCCGGCAATTTTGTAGCTTCACTGGCAATTGTGTGAAGTACTCCCTTGTTTGGAGCTTCATCTCGACAACCCAACATGAATATCTGATCATCTAACGATTTAAGGGTGTCTAGATGTTCTTGCCTGGTCTTTTTGTACTTCAAAATATTGTTTAAAGTTCACGCTGCACATTTGTCACAAGTTTTGCTGCACTTTTAGATCACTTTGAGTCTTCATTGTTGGGTTAAATTTCAAATTTGAGTGGAAAGCCTTCTTTGATTTGTTTTCTTTTTGTCTTACTACAGTACATTTACAGGAAACGTACATGTACCGGTACATGTAGTTACGTCGAAATTGAAACGAACAGTATGGATGCTTTGCCCTTAATCCTTCTGTAAATGTGTGGATCTAGAACTTTGGGAATGAATTCTTATTTTGGTGCTTTTTAACCTTCTTCCACTCTGATCTGTCAACATGGAAGAAACATCTCTTCATGTGTGGTAGTTGAATCGTTATCGTTATTGTTAACAATATCTTGTTAAAGGTTGATGCATTGACATCTATCTTATTTTTGTTGGTTTTTGTATTGATAGACTGAAGGGAAGCTATGTACGGTACATGTACATGTTGTACATTTACTGACCTAACGTCCCCAGGTACCTGTACGGTGTCGTCTATTTCATCGCCCAAACTATCACAAACGTGTGTATCTTCGGACGCCCCGCTGACATTTACCTCATCATCATCCAATATTTTTGAAAAGGTTGATGAATTGACATCTATCTTATGTTTGTCGGTTTTTGTATTGATAGACTCAAAACTCTAGTCTAGACTGAAGGGAGGCTTCTGAAATACTCAACACATCATATACAATGTAATGCTGCATTTATCCTCAATATATCAATTCGGCGACGATCTTATTGAAGTTGGGCATTGTTGTGTTTGATTGGAAATTGGTGACACTTTATTTTAAGACTGGCTTATCAACATTAGGAACATTATCAGTTTTATGGCGGCGCGTAGCCCTGGGCCGCGGAACCAACAGCCGCGGCGCTCCTTTCAGCAGACGCTGGGTCGGCCGACACATTACTGCTCCGTGGACGTCCAATCCGACAGCGTGGACCGCTATCAAGGGTCGCGGAAGCCTTCCTCTTGTATTGCCGTTTTGGCCGCGGCATTCCAAAGATACGTAGGAAACAGGGTACAAACCGCCAGTTACGGCAACTCATCAGCTGCAGCAACGTCCACTTAATCCAAGTCAGCGCCCAGCACTCAATCTAGTCTGCTGCCGATTTTTGTTCACAGGTCTTGCAAATACCGTCTAGTCAGGAATTCGACTTTCTTAGACGTCCTGGAGATGCTCCACGCAATAACATAAATTTCAACAAGACAATCGGATGTAGATCCCTGTATAATTTCACTTGGGTAATATTTTCTTTCCGGAGAAATTTTCTTTTTGTGTAGAGGCTTCGAAAATCTAAGCCGAAGTGTGACGCTTTACCGCGCCAGTAGTATGTAGTGGGTAAACCTGATTTGCTACATTGTATCAATTCGCTTTGTTTCAATGGGTAATTATCGTGCATACCGCACTCGTTGGCTTTCTGCCAGCAAGGTTTGGGCCAGGTGGCAGTTCATTCATAATATTTACTACTGCACCAAGGCAACCATCAGCTGATTCGAATAGAGTTTGGACCACCGTGTGTTTGTGGAGAATAATGTATTTTATCTTGTAGTGATCAAATTAAATATACAGAAAATAGGGGGAGGGGGCAACTCAAGGTAGATGCATCTTACCATCATAACCCCCTACAAATAA